>JAVCKT010036642.1:0-17986 GCA_032273925.1 Rhynchotus rufescens | reverse complement strand
ATTTCTGAAATATTTGAAATAACTGTCTAACTTCCCTTTTCATTTATTTTCTCCTAGTCTCTAGTATCAGCTGTTGATTGAAGATTTAGTAAATAATGTTTGAAACTTGAAAACCCCAGATTAATTCTATGTAAACGTCATACAGGTCAAGGAAGATTGTGTTTCATGTTATTTACTGATACAGGGCAGCATTACCCGGTGGAATTTGAACATCTTATGCTCTAACATCCTGGTTCATTTGGCACTCCTTAATGGAAAACACGGAGCAATTATATGCAGACAATGCTGTAATGGAAAATAATTGAAGACAGCCATGGTTTGGGTTTGGAGATTTTTCTTTTCTTTTTTTTTTTTTTTTTTTTTTTATTTTATTTTTTTTAACAATACATGCCAGGTCCTGTGTGCAAGGATCCTTTTTTTCTTCCCCAGCATAAATGCCGCCAGTGTTTGAACCACATACGAAACCACAGTTCTGGGACTCTAACTTCACAGCCAGCTAGAAATGACCAAAACAACATCTGCTACAGTTAGACTCCAGGAGTATTTTTTCACTTTGAGTTCCTTTCTCTGCTCAAATCGCCCTGAGTAGAGTTGGTGTTTTGAAACTGTTTTATCGCGCTAAATGGACAACTTGATGGTTTTCTGAATTTCAGCAATGGATTTGTGTGGAAATCCATGACATAAAAATGGATAAAGTGTATGTGTGCCTAAGTGTGTGTGTACATAATATCCAAGGCGTTTCTTGTTATGTCTTCCCCGGAGCTGCAGCAGTTCAAGCGAGCTCCTTTTAAGTTAGCGCGCGCTTGACGTTCCCTTGCTTTTTATGGTTTGAAACATCAGTGTTTACCTCTGTGTAAGTGAAGCTGTCGACACGGTGCTTCTGATCCTAATGTGACATATATGCCTATTCTTGTTGCTCTTGTTATTAATAGGAATAATATTGCTTGACTTACGGTGGCACCTCAAGGCGCAGCCCTCGTCTTGCTGGGTTTTTGCAAACATAGATGAAGAGAGAGCCCCTTCCCAGACATCAGGTGCGTTAGACAGGAACAGGGAGCAGCTGAGAGGCACCACAGGGGGGTAGAAGAGCTGAACTAAAGGGACTGATGGCCCATCTGATGTAGATGCTTCGTCCTTAGAGGAATAAGGATTAACTGAGGCTGGTAGATGAGGAGAGTGCAGTGCACCTGCGGGCTGTTGCGGGTTGAAGCCCCTCTCCCCCTCCATACAAGCAGAGATTTGGGCCATGCTCAGCAACCTGCCATGGGCCTGACTTCCCTTCACTCCCCTTGGATGTATTCCCTTTCCAGGGCTCGTTCAAAGAAGCCCCTGCAGGTCTGGTTTGGGTTTAGCATCATGAAAGCAAAATGCCGCGACTGGCTTCACGGCCTAAGCCTCAGGCTCGAGGCACGTGGTGGCAAATTGAAGCCAGACATCATGGGGGCCGTACCAAGGCCAGCGAGGCTGTAGATTAGCATGGTTTGTGCTGCAGCCAGCGAGGACATGGAGGCAGGACACGGAGACGCCCCAGCGCCGCGTGGGGCCGCGTGTCCCCTCGCGCTGGGCCTTGGCGGCCGCTCGCGAGGCGCCTCCTGCCTCATCCCCCGCTCGCGCCCGCGCCGCCACCACAGGCAGCTGGGGCAATAACAGCCTCGAAACCACTGGGCTGCCATCCAAAGTTAACAAAACATGGTTTCTCGTGTTCTCCTAATCACATTAGTAGAGCATCACTACGTGTTGGTTACAGTGGGCCTGAAACCGATTCATGGCTTAGCAGTGGCTTATGTTGCTTGCTGATGCTCTTCAGCATGAGGACAGCTGAGGTTCGAGAGAGGCTCTGGGTGAGGATCTTTTCCTCCGAGTTGGTTCATGTAGTTAAAAGGAAGTTGAGTTACAAAGACCCCGTCTTCTAAAGAATCGGTGGCTATGTACATATAAATTTTTCTTAAAGCAAAAACTGGGGGAGTTCTGAGAAGAATTTGTTTCAAGAATGGGAGGTTTTACATATGAGGAGGAGTTTATTTTGTATTGGAATTTATGGTATTTTATGTTTTAATTCCGCTTACGCAAACGCTTTGACATTTTGACAACTGTGGTAGCCTTGTTCATGGTAGCCTTGTTCCTGTGCATCAGCCTCCCCTTCCACATTCAGCCATCCAGAACAGCCCTCCATCATCCCTTAGGATTCTGTGTAATGAGTTTTATACTCACGTTGTTAGGGGAAGTTCAAGAACTTGCTCTCCTTCCTACTCTGCCAAAAAAGGTATTTGTGTCAGAACCAGGACACTGAAAGACCTTGCAGAAGTACCTGCTGATGTAGTTTTCACACCTCTTTCAGTAAGTTAAAGCTACTCTTGGGAGTAACTTGTGTTGTAAAACATTGCATGAAGAGTAGGATCCATTAAATTGCAGTTTATGGAAACGAAGTCTCATTGTTATCATTCCCCTAAGTCCATTAAAGAATACATGTATGCCCCTATTTTAATTATTCCTGTATCTAATTGTGCTTAAATTATTTCACCAACAGATAAGACAAAATATGATGCAATCAAACTATCTATATGCTGGTCATTGTCACAGGAGCGTGAGGCAGGAGTTAGGACAAGCTGCAAGTGCTCTTCTTGCAGTGCCTTGTGTTGGTCAAAATGAAGGCAGGAAATCCAGCCTCCTGCAGTGACAGATTAATAAATTACAGCCGGGTTCTGAGCTGCAGAATTTATGGATTGCTTTTTCTCTTCAAAAACTGAGTTTTCACCCAAATCCTGCAGGGAAAAAATGACATTTTGTTGCATAGGACTGACTGGCACAGGCCCAACATGCTGATGATACAGTTTTAAACTTTGCATATGCCAGATGAGCAATGATGGGTTGTGTTGGAAGCTCTTGGAAATGGTTTTGTGTGGAAAGGGATCTCAGCATTTGAGCCTGCAGCTGCCTGAGGAGCGAGAAGTCCATCTGGCCTCGTAGCTGGAGCACTAATGGAAGTGATTAGGGAATTGCCAACACGGCAAGCAACAACCTCCCTCGTGGCACCGGCTTTGATTGATTTTATGCAGTGCTGAGAGGCTCCATGTTTCGTACCCAGGCACTCCCCGCTTGGGATCAGAGGTTATGGGGATGGGAGGGCAGGAGCGCTGTGATATCTTCATTACCCTATGGAAAAAAAAGCCAAATGTGCCGAGCACCAGTGCTGCCACCACAGCTGCCGTTGGCATAGCTCCGGAGCCGCGCGCTTGCCAAGCGTCTTGGCTGGTGGTGCCTTTCCTGGCAGTTGGAGCCATCGAGAGGGGGAGAAAGACAAAAGGAACTGGTAGGAGGTGTGAGGTGAGCCAGGCCGGGGGCTGCGGCCGGCACCGGCGCGCTGGGAGCAGCGACGGCTTCAGCGGGGCTGCTTGTGCCCGCAGGGGCTGCACGGCGGTGCCCTCAGGACATGAACTGGGCACATGTTGGTCGCTCTGGCGCTTATATCCTCACGGATCCTCATGGATGGCAGCGGAGAAGCATTAGCCAAGATTTAAAGTGTGGGCAAGGGGTCAGCGGGAGCAGTGGGTTGCAGTAGAGCTGGAAGCGTCTGCCGCCCCACTCCTCCTTATGCACTGAGGCTCCCGCCGCCTTGGAGCCCCTCGGCAGGGAGAAATGTAATAATGTCACGTGTCACACGGGGAGATGCTGTGCTTATTAATGCTCCGAGGTACCTGCAATTGCGAAGAAGAATGTTTTGTGCTGGGAAGGAGAGAGGCTCTTTTAAGGCCATCTGGTTTTGATCAGCGCGAGCTGCGCTCGAGGCAGGTCACCGCGCAGTGCATGGAGAGGCAGGGAGGGCTCGCAGCGAGGCGGAGCTAATCCTGCAGACTGAGGAATCAGCACAAACCGCTGCGTACGGCGTTCAGAGCAAGCAACGCGAGGCGTCTGATGAACTTGGGAACGGCCTCGTTGCAGCTACTTGCTCCCTTGTTCAAGAGCACTTCCCAGGTTGGGGTCTGCATTTGCGCTGCCCCATTTCTGCCCCACCATAGGTGTCATCTAAAGGGAAGTTTCTCTTCTTTTTGTTTCCCTGCTGTTAGTAAATTATAAGGTGGGTTTTGTTGCATGCTGCTTGCCCTAAGTGGGAAGGTCCACAGGAGTCCCCGCACCTCAACAGCACCAGCAGTCGGGGCTTGGAAGGAGATGGTGCCATTAGACGTGTGGCAGCTCCACCAGCGGCTTAGTGGTGGCAACGGGAATGAACTCCCGTCGCTTACCTAGTGTGCTGGAAGCTCCTATGGCCAGGAGATACAGGCACGTGTGCTGCAGAAGGCATTAAGGAAAGACACTTTTTTGGGAATATCAGACATGCATGGGTCTTTTCTCTCATAAAAACTTCTTTTTTCTTGCGTTTACTGTGCATCTGCTCTTATACAACAGTGTCCTCTAGAGGAACAAATACGGGACAGAGAAAGAGGTCCTGAGTTCTGCTCCTCGCTTGGTCATTGAGTTTCCTTGCCTTGATAGGAAAACATCTCGGCTGCCTTCTTCCTAGCACTGATGTGAAATGCACCTGTTTCAAAGCATAGCTATGGATATATGTTAACTACAGCTTCCCTGCTGCCCATGTATTTTTGGTAACAGAAGTGTATTACAGAATATTAGGGTCTTATTGAGCTTTCCTCTCTTCAGCATTCCGACCTCACTGGCATTTCTTTCGGTGCCAGGTTTCTCCTCTCTCCTTCTATTTCCTATCACCCTTCCACTTGTGTTTCTTGCTTACCCGACAGCCGCTTCATCTCCCTTCCTGCATTTCAGAGCCAAGGCCCTGACGTTGCGTGGGGTGATACAGCCCTGGTAGGGGCCAAAGCAAGACAGGAACAGGGTGTAGGGCTTAGCAGCTCACATGAGTCTGCACTAAACCTGCTTTCAGCTATTTCCTCAAACAAAGCAATTACTGAATGCCTCCCAAGCCAATAGGGCCAGCACCCTAACTTTTTTTCCAGTGTTTTGTGGCTGTTCATAATCAGATTCAGGAACGTAGGGCCAGAAGGAACCACCTTCTGTCTTTGAGGAAAATCTCCTGGTCATAACCTTGAGGGATGCCCAGTTTAGAAGTGCGCAGGCCTTCCATCCTAGAATCATAGGACTCAAAATACTTCCTGCCACCCTCTGTAATACTCCAGAGGAACATACAAGGAGAAAACAAGACAGAGAGTGAATAGTTCTCCATGGCCACCACAAGCTATGAAAGCTTGAAGCTTAAATTTAACTTAGTAGAAATATACTACGAATAGAGCTGTATTGTCCTGTTTTCAAGAAGTTTTCTATTAAGTTTAAACACTCTTTACCACAATACCTTTAAACTCCATCTTAAAGTTTTAGACAGCTTGTCATCACTAGCCTGATGTGGAGCAGATTGCACAACTTCGTTCTTCAGACACTTAGAGACCTTTATTCTTGTTTAGCTGTATTTATTTGTGGCCAATTTATTACTATTTGACCTTATGCTCTCTAAATATGTGTGTGTGTGTGTGTGTGTGTGTGTATAGAGAGAGATATAGATATGTAAAGGGTCATCAAAATATGTCTTTTAAGCCTTTGTTTGAAGGGACTGCACAGGAAAAGTTCTCTTAATTTCCTATCACAGGTTGCACGCTCTCCCTTACTTATTCCTATCATCCTTCTTTGAAGCATAGTTTCTTCTAAAATATGGTAGTCTTGAGAACACTTGGAAAAAAAAGGTTGTTGAGGAAGCCTGAGACTGTGAATGCTCAGTAGGTTGTGCACATGCTCATGTATTCAAACGCAGAGGTGGTGTGCTCACACACAAATCTTAACAGGTTTTTTAGAAGAAAAGGGAAAAAAAAACTATCAAGTTTAGGGGTTCCACCAAGTTCTTACGATGCGCTTAGGCTGGAAGACCTCTTGGAGTCCAGATCTGCTGAGTGTAAAGAGCAAGACATCTGACCTAAGAGCCCCGGACCTGGCTGGCTTTTTAGGATGTTGGTGTGTGCCCATGCAGGTATGGCTCCCAGCAAAATATTGTAACAGCATAAAGAAACCTTAGAATCGGGCGTGTTCTTATCATGTCACTTTACTCGAGTCATCCGAAAGCATTTTATAAAACATAAGGGTCTTATTAATGCTTTCAGCGTTGTCAGAACCAGTAAAATCTGTGTGCTGCCCCATTCTATTTTTCATTTTGCTTTTTTAAGCCTTTTAAAAATGTATATGGCTTAAACGCTCATATAGCTGTCAGTACTTTCCTCTGATTTCATTACCTGTGAATTCTTGATAGTAAACTGTACACTGAAACTAATACATTGTGGAAGACTTAAAATGGTATTCTGGATGACTTCTCCTGAGTCACCTTGTTAAGGCAGTCAACACTTATTAAAATATAAGTAGTGTAAATACATGTGACCTTATTCTGCTCGGTATATACTTAAAGGCTACCCGAGTTATGGGCTTGATTCTGCAGTCACATCTGCACTAGCATAGACTTCTATAGGTATATGCAGAGTCATTCAGTCTAGCAGAGTTTGTGCAACCAGTAGTTCTGTAATCCTGATCAAATTTAATAGCCAAAATAGAGTCTAACTGTAAATCAGCGGGCGTGAAATATATAGCTTGCCTGCCCCACAGAAATAAGGGGGCTGTGCGTTCCTGTACCCTATCCCAATCATTTTTGCATATATCTGAAAGCCAAATCAAATTCTAAATGAATGCAAAACCAACCTGCAAATTGCCTGCTGGCACTTTAGATGCTCTTAGGTGCCACTCAGTTATAGAGAGTGCACAAAACCAAAATTGAATCATTAGCAGCATTTTTTTTCCTACTTCTAAGGCTGATTCTGGTACAACTTAGGGCAATTTGAAGCATGATTAGCAGAGAGAAAGGCAGTGAAATTCTGATCAAAAATACCCTATTATTGTTATTCCATACCTTCTCTTAACAACCTTTTTGTGTGTCAGGCTTTTTCACTGGATGCCCATGTTTCTTCATTGATATCTCACATTCAGCTCCACCTACTTAAGCTTTGGTGTGGCCCATGATCATCTAGGGACAAGGCCATGGGAAGGAGGAGGGCAAGCTGAGCCGGGCTTGATCCTTGCTCTTGTGTTCCTAGTTGTTTGATTTTGTTCAGGGCTTAGCTTAACTTTGTGCTTCCAGGTTCTCAAGTGCTTGTATTTTAACACTGCAGCTGTCCCTAAGGAGTGCCATTCCCTCTCACAACCCAGAATGCATGAATGAGTAGTTTTAATAATTTGTAAATTTGTACTAGACTACATGTACTAGACTATCTAGCTGGACATTTGCCTTCAGTTTTTAAATACTTGCTTTAGCTGCCATGATACTAGAGTGATGGGCAGTTGTAAAAGATCTCCTGACTAATGAAAATAGTGTTTTTTGTGTTTCTATACTGTTTTGCTCCATTTTTTTTTCAAACTTTTCTTTCTTTCTGTGTCAAATGAAGACGCAAGGGTGGTTTTACCTTCCTCAAGGCTCCAGATGAGATCGGGTTGTTCAGTGACCTTTCAGGGGATAGTGCCAGATTCAGCAGGATTAACCTTAGCATCTGCTAAGCTGAGCATGCAGGGCTTTTTGGTTGCATATCTGCATTTTAGGAAATAAATTAACCCTAGAAAACTTTGTTTTGAAAAATTTTGCAATGTGCACAGTAGCTGAATTCATAAAATTTACTATGCATTTAGAGGGAGAAAATCTGCAGAAGCCAGCGGACATAGGGGTTTTGCAAAGCAAATCAAAAAGTGGTTTCATTTTTACTGTGCAGTTTTCAACGAATTCCGGGCTGATTTTTCGTGTCCTTTTGTGTGTGTTTCTCAAAGGCTGCTGGATTTCCCGTGCTGGGCACCCAGGCTTTGTTGCTGTTAAGCACCCGCACTGTTTCCTGAGTTGCATTTTCAATCCGTAGTGAAAATGCAAAAATCAGCAGGGCCCGGGGATGGGTGCAAATCGCAAAGACCAGCGAATACACAGGGAAGTCTGTGCGACAGAGCTGATGGTTCACGTCACTTGATAAATACTCAGTGCTAGTACTACAAAACAAACACCGCCGTTAATCAGAAGCGACGGCCACAGGTTGGAAGCCTCCAATGAGCAACTGTAGGAGGATTTTCAGGACGGCCTCAGCCTGTTGATGTATCTCGCCATAAAATCTTTCCGTATTCATATTTGTTTTTTGGCTGCAGAAGTTAAACAGTGGTCTGGCTGCTAGTACAAAGTGTTCTGTCTCCGTTCCCCTCCTGACTTCCTGCATTTCCATGGCTCCAAAGCGAGGGAGGAGTTGGGAGACGGAGCAGAATCAAATGCAGGTGGGGATTATGTGCTCAGCAGCCAAGACAAACAGCGCTCGCTCTGTCTTCTGCCTTTTCCCCCCCCAAAACTGTCCTACATTTGAAGCATTTGCAACTGCTGCTGCATTGCAGTGGTGCCGGTTCTTCATCCCCCTCTTCCAGAGAGAACCAGGCCTCGTTGTTTCCTTACACTCTCTCCCTGCAAAGACCTTTTTATTCCTCCTAAAAGTTCTGTTTTAAAATTAAAAAAAAAAAAAAAAAAAAAAAAGAAAAATAATGCAGTGAATAATAGATCTGTGCTAAACCCGGGTAACAAAGCCAGGAGAAACTTGGCTGGCGTTCAGCATTGTTGCAAACTCCAAGCTCAGTCCAGGTGTGTGGAAAATTTTGTGACTGCTCTGCAGGCTGCTGAGCACAACTGGGTCCTCGAGAGCTCGAGACAGAGGTGGTGGCTGCCTTGGTGGGGCACCCAGGGTCGCTCCAGGCCCCGTGGGGCCTCCGACCTCCCACTCAAACTGAAGGGCACCTGCCCTTCAGCACCTCAAACCCACCCAAGCAAAGGTTTACCCCAAGAATAATTAATGAATCCACGGATTCATTTTTTTGTTGGAAAAACATGCTGAAATTTTGCAGCTGAGATCATTAGTGCTCTTCCTTCATCCCACTTACTTTGATGAAAAAAGTCACACTGTAATGGAGGAGAACGGAGCATCTTCTGTCTCGTCTTTCTGTGGGCTGACTTGTCTGTCCTTCTGTGCAGCATTTTTCCACCTGGTCTTGCCCCAGGGTCCAGCTCTGCTCCCCCACCAGGGTCTTCTGTCCTTCCAGTTACTGAGTATCACAAAATGTGGACGTGTAACAAATACGACATTGCAGGTATGTTTTGTCCTTAAAAATAACCCAGGGCCCCGGATTTTCTCTGCGTTAGCTCAGTGTGACTGCGGGTAGAGAGATTGGCCCTGCTGTATCATAAAGGGTGCTGGTTCCTTAGGTCTTTGGTGTGTCCTTAAATCTAAAATACGAGTCATCAGTTCGGAAAGCACAAAACTAATGGCAGCTCTCGTGTTTCGGGGACACATCAGGGAACTGTGAGCAGGGCTTCCCAGTAACATCCCCCCACTACCTGTCCTGGCCAGGTTGTCCTGCCTGCTTCCCATGGCATCCCCTGTGGGAATGTGGAGCCGAGGATCACCTTGCAGGAAACAAAAGTCTTCCTCAGGTTGTTACTCCTGTAATCTTGATAGCTCAGGGCTTTATACAGCAAAATGAGAAGTCTCACAGGGCTTTTCAGCTAGAAAAAACATACCCCCCCGCTGCAGTTCTGCACTTGCTGTGAGGTGGCAGAGGATGTAACTTGTGCAATCGCAGGGAGGAGTTTTGCTGGCGTTTTTTTTGCTATACAGATCTATATCTGTAACATTTCAGTACATGAACTACCCATTCAATGCCCATCCTGGCGTTTTGTGCATTGCTAAAGGTATCTCAAGTGTTTTAGAAGGACATCCCAAGAAGGCTGGGCACGTGAAAGGGCTGCAGCTAAACTTTTTGTGGTGGTGTCCTCACACAAACACAAATATCTTGCTGCTTCCTAGCTAAGTGCCAGAAAAACAGGTCCTCTGGACTCTTCTGCTTTAATAGTATCTAATGAGAGCTTAACATGCTGCAAGGGAGCAGCTCTAAGTAGCAAGGGCTAGAAGAAAAAACAGTGTCTACTGAGAGAGCCTGAGCCAAAGATTCTTGTGTAAACTCTGCCGTTCTGCTGCTTTCCCTGGGCTCAGCAGGACACTAGCAAAGGCAATGAGTGTCTGATGAAATGCAGACCAAAACTCCCCAATATTAGCAGAGAGCTTCCAGTATCCATAACTGCATCCTTTTTTTAACGCTTTCACCAGTAATTTTAAAGGTTGATTATTAGGCCTCTTTTTTAATGCTTTCTTTTCTTTTGTTTTTATGATATCCTAGCTTAACAGAGCTGTTTTTAAGTCTTGCTTAACTTTGCTCTATGAACTCAATTTGGAAGAATTTAACTTGTCAAATTCTATTACAATGAAGGTCCTCTTTCCTGCTTCCCAAATTAGTGCACTAGAATTGCAAAAGCTCTAGGGGAAGAGACAAAATGCTATTAAGTAAAGTGATGAAATTGCTCCTAGGGACATTAAAAAAATCGTTTTTGTTTGCCTGTTGTTTATTAACAAAACGTAATGCCAATTTGATACTGCTTGGTTTTAATACTCAGCAGTAATACCACAGCATATGTCTAACTGGCTGCATTAATGGGTCTGCCTAGAACAATTTTTTGTGATCAGTCCCCATTTATGAAGCTTTTGCTTTGGTTGCAGAGCTGTGTCAGAACGTGAAAGACTTTTGTACGAAACCAAGCTGTAAATTTGCTCCAGGAGAACATTTTATGTGGCCCCCTCTAATGGGCATGTCCTCTGTAGGGCCGGTCAAGAGTTTGCTGCGGTGCCCAGGCTAAATGTGGGCATCAGTGGTGCCAGGTCTGCCCCACCAGCAGCTTTGCTCTGCAGAACCACCTGCATTGCACTGGGTTACTTGCTGATGAAGGGAAAGCCATGATTTCCCCCACATTAACCTCAAAAACTGTCTGCACTGCTGTAATGTAGTCATGGAATACGGGCTCATTCCATGCAAGTTTATGCATCTGTCACCTAAAGCTTCCTCTGGACCTCTGAAGGTTGTCCCTCTGGTGGCATGGGGAATCCAGAACAATTCTGCTTCTGGCATAAAGCATTTTTGAGGAGGATGAGTCCAGGCCTTAATCTCATCATGCCTCAGCTCCCCGCTCATCACAAGAATGGATGTATGGATCAGGTAACAGGTCTGTCTAGCCCACAGAGCAAGCCTGTGATGAAACCTTCTCCTATGTAAACCTTCTCCCCTATGTAAACTGTGAGTGAATGGCAGAGCTTCAAGGTGTCCCCCTGCACAGTATGGTCAACTCAGTTTTAAGTGTCAGAGAACCTAAACTAGGTGGTAATAGCAATCCTGTAAGTTTCTGTGAGAGACTGAAGATTACAGTTTGAGTCCAAAGAAGCTCTGTGATTTTAAATTGCATTTGAACTTCCTAGAAAGTAATCTTTACTTGGCTTCTATAAAAGTCTTATGAAAAGATATGATTTTTGTCAACTATGATAGAATAAATGTATTGTGGGCTATAATGGACATCCTTACAGTTAAGTATTGTGGCCTCCTCACCGGGTACATTTCAACTGGTCATGCCTCTTTGACTGGGAAAATAGTGCCTGCATTTTAAGATAGGTCTTTTAACTTTAACTAAAGACTTAAGGTCTTTAAGATGCAGAGCATTACACACATGCTGCTGCATCTGCTGAGTATTTTTATGGAAGCGTGATGTGGATGGTGCCAGCTGAAAGGGGCAGAAGAACACACAGGCCAAATGCTCGTGTTCCTTCAGAGCAGCATGCTGTGTGGAATGGACCATGTCTTGGTCCATGGGTGCAGTGGGCAAAGGGTGTCTTGGGTCTTCGCCGGTTGAGTTGCCCGGGGTTTGAGTTACCACACGGCGCTTTGTCACCGCACAGGCCACGCTCCGAGCTCCTGTGCGTGTCCTTGGGCATTACACCAGTGACTGGCTCCCATCTTCGTAGTGCTGGGAGCTTCTCCGGGTGTCCCTGCAGGAAAAAGCACGCGGGAGGGGCAGAAGGGTGAGTTGCAGCGCAAGCTCTTGGAGGCCCAGCGAGTGAGTTCATGGTCCCAGCTCTTAGTTTGCCCACGGCAAGTGGGCAAGTCGTGACCTGGGATCTGAGACCTACTCCTAGCATGGCAAGCTCTTCCTATGCGACCATGGGCAAAACACTTCTCTGCTTTTCCTCCCTTCCTCATCTCTCTTGTCTACTTGGTCTCTCAGGAAACTTTTAAAAGCAGAGACTGTATCTTGCTCTGTGTTTGTGCAGGGCCTCAGGCTTCCTGAAGTCTCAAAGATGCTGTTGCAGCACCAGTAATAAATGTTAAGAAAGGTGTAAGAATCTGGCCCAGCTCATCCCTGTCTGTTTTTAGATGACAAATCAGCAGTATGAAGGAAGGCAGCTGAGCGATTAGAGCTGTGACTATTTGCTGAACTCCCTAGCTTCTGCCCCTGGGTTTGGCACCGCCAGGCTTGGTAATAAGAGCTGCTTAAGAATTTTCCAGCAACGTGCTCTTGGTCTTTCTCCCTTAGAGAGTGTCAAATTAGTAAAAATCAAAATGAGAAAAAAAAAACACCCAAGAATGTGCCAGTTTCAACATAGCTTTAATGGGAAGATGATTCTCAGGCCCAGGTTGGAATTCCTGGAAAACCAGAAGGAGAAGGGCCTCCTCCTCCTAACTCACTTAGAGGAACCAGTAGTATCGGGGTGCGTCCTAGGAGAGGTTCTCTGCCCAGTAGGTGCCCTGCCATTGCACCCTGCATAAAGAAGAGTGTCTGGGGCTTGGTAGTGTCCTGGTGAAATTAGAACAAGTAGGTTATGGAGAGTCTAAATTTAACCATAAAGCTGCCGTATTTCTGAGTACTTCTGTCTGACGTACTAAGATGATGGCTGGCGATGATGCTTGTTGCATTAATCCGCCCACTGAATTACCAAATGATTTCTGTTTTCTTTATTCTGCTTTTCTTAGAAAAGGCTCCCTTGACAGCCAGGTGTTTCTTTCTAAGACTGTAATCACAGCCTGGAGTAGCTTGGAAGTGTCACATTTCCACCAATAATATACCATGATGTTTATATCTCTGGTTAATGAGACTCCTAGAGATCTTATGTATACTGGGATCTATCTTTCTTCAGAAGCAGAAGGGAGAGGATTTTGCCTCTGTTTCTTCTTGCTTGGAGGATCAACCATTTAACAAAAGACTTAGAAACTTTGAGCTGCAATGGTGCGCAAGTCACTGTAGCCACTTAATTACGTAGGATGCAGTTTAATAAAATCAGCCACTTACAAAATGGTCTTTCTGCATGCATTTCAGTCCAGTGAAGATTTTTTGGTCCCTTGTTCTGCAATCTCCCTCACAGTTTAACTTTCAGACTATCCACAGTATCAGAAAGAAGCATATTGCTGGTTTGTGTATGGCAGTTTTGAACTAAGTTTTCCAATGCAAAGGATGGAAAAAGATGAGAAATTTTACCTTCTCTCATGTGAGCATTATGAAACAGTTCCTATGTTCTGCTGAGGAGGGGGTTGTGCACTGCAAAAATGTGTTCCTACAGCTAATTCTGTGATTCGTAGGAAGACCAGAGATTAATGGATTATGGGTTTGACTCGAAATCTGTTAAGATCTTCCCTGATTTTCATAAATGCCTTTTTAAAAGAATGAATATTTGGTAAACCAATCCTCTGGGTCTGAACTCTCCTGGAATTTGAGAAATATAACATAGTTAAGAACTGTGAGCAAAGTTTGATCCTGAAGGCCTAATTTCATGGAATTTCTGTGTTCCTCAGCTCCAGAGTTTGCTTTAGAGTCAATCTCTTGTGTAAAAAAAGTGAGACTTTACAGTGCTGCATCATAATTTTACAGTCAGAATTTGCAGGATGTATCACAATGAATTTTCTTCAGATGAAAAGTGGATTGAAGCACGACTGGCCTGTAGGTTGTATTTCTCAGTTAACATGGTGTGTAATTACATAAATTTTTCATATAAATTGCCAACTCTTGTTACATAAAACACACTAAATTAATACAGCCCTGCAGTATCCAGACTACAGTGGTCCCCCACGGCTGCTCTAACCATTTAACTAGTCAAGTAGTGCTTTAAAGTCCTGGACTTTTCTAGTGCTCATTTTCCATGTGAGCAATAGTATCTGACATGGCTGGAAATGTGATCTGGTAAGAGGAGCAGATGTTCTTCAAGGTAATCTCCATTTTAAAACCACTTCCACCCACAAAAGAGGTTCCAAAGTTCTTACTGTGAGTGAAAGAAATTATAATGAAGTATTTTCTTTTTTAGCTTAATTTGATTTACTGATGGCACAGCTTTATATTCTTGGAAGTTCTGAAGTTGATGAAAACCAGGCTATTCTCGGGTGTTTCTTGGCAAGTGATTCCCTTGCCTGTGCACACCGTTGCCAGTAATCTAGATCAGTCCTCCTCCAGAAGAGAGAAACTGGGTCATATCCAGAACAAATTAGCACTGTACCAGGCTGAAGTTACCACATTTTTTGTTTTGATGGATGAATTTTGCAGAGTCTTCAGCAAGAAGATCTTCACAGATTAAGTCATTTTCTAAAGTATGGTGTGTGCAACCACTGGAAGTGCAATTTATTAATATATGTGTAACATATGTAGTGCTTGTTAATATATGAAATAGGAAGGTACATGAGAACCCTGTTAAAGGTTTATGCTCAGATTTTGAGTATACCACTTTCCTGGAAGTGAAAAGGGAAACTTTATGGGATGCAGGAGCCTCTCTTGCTGCCTGGCTTGTGAAGTTTGGATGGATGGAGTTTATTCTACAATTTAAAAGTATCAGTTTTGGTTTTTTAATAGCTGTTTCATCTGTGCATCTCTTATCAAATTGCTTTAGTTAATTGAATTTTTCTAATTATGGAATTACATGTTTTAGTCTTTTTTTCTTCTTGAATTTTAAAGAGATATTTCTTAGTGCATTTATTTGTAGACTGACACAAGTGTGTGTTAAAACATGCCTTTAAAAGCTAATGCTCATTGACACACATTTCTTATGGAATATGCTGCACTGGGCCACAAATACAGTTTGTTCCAAAATCTGATAATTACTGTAATTACCTGACACAAAGCAAAAAGCTTAAAGAAGATGGTGAAATCAGCAACTGAGATTCCAAGATGCCAAGTTTTCCCTAATAAAATCCAGTTCACTAAGAACACTGTAGTATACAAAATCTCTTGATTCCTTTGTGCTTTTAGATGCTAAAGATGATGAAAATTTTATATCTTTTCCTACTTTTTGTTGTCAATGCACACATAAATCAGTCTCCTCGTAAGAAGGAAAAAAGAAAAAGAAAGTAAATACAGCAGGAGTTGTAGAGATTTGTAGCATGAGTTATGGACATGGGATGCCAGAAATTTTAAGTGGTGTATTTTCATCTTTAAAAGGCATGTTTTTGCAGCACAGAATGTAATGCGGCAAAAGTGACGGGCAGCCTAGAAACTCCTGTGACTTTTCTTGAATGACATTTAAAGCTTTAGTCAGTATATCCCTTTCTAAGCAAGACAGAATGCCTTTTGCGAAAGGTTCTTCGTTAATCGTTGTCCCTTTGACCTTAGCACAAACAACTTCACCCTGTATCTTTTTATCAGATGCCTACGGCTGAGGTGTCCAAGTCCACTGCTTGGATATATCACTTGGGTGTTAAATTTTAAGGTAGGATTTGAAATGAAAAATCTGTGTCACTGAAAGGTTCTTATGATTACTCACAAATGAGAATGGATTTTCTCCTATGTCTTTTAACTAAGATGAAAGTCATTCTACCTTTGGTCTGAGCTGTCATGTAGATCTGGAATGATTTCTGAACTTCAGTCTGCATATACTGGTGTGTGTGCCTGTTATATTGCTTAAAATATGCACTCAATGGAATGTTTTCTGCATACTTGGTAGTTTCAGATGATTTTCATTTTCTTCTGCAAGTATTTTAAGGACACGGTCCAACTGTCAACTTCATTGACTTCTTTGGAAGCTGGATGGGACTCTATAATGGTCAGTTAGGAGTTCTGATAAAAAGGAAAAATAAATTTACTGTCAGGCAAATTGAAATTGTAAGTGGAAGGGACAGCTGTCAGGCTTTTCTTAGGTTATTGCATTCTGTATGGTTTCAGGAAAAGATTAGCTAGAAGCTATTACTTATCTGAATCACTCCTTTCGTAAAGTCTAGCTTTTAACTGTTTGAGAAGTGAACTTGCAATGTTATTTTCCAGCACTTGTATTATGTTAATGCAAAAGTTTACATTTTCCAAGCACTGCTTTATCAGTTGGCTTATTCATGACACCTAAGTGTGTAGTCTTTGTTATGAAATACATGAGCATTGCTTATACACTGTATAAGGCTCAGCACTCTATCACCATGTCACTCACTTCTCTGTTAGGCTATGCTCAGTTTTTTGAAGAACAGCAAATTTTGATTCTTCTGTCCTGTGCTGTGATTAAATAAGAATGCGTTTACTGAAGAATTTCTACAGCTGTAAAATTAAGCAGAGCACATGTCCAGAGAACAGAATGTCACATCATAAATAAAGAACAGTTTATTCAAAATCTCCGCAGAGCTGATGAACCTGTCAGGCAGAAGTGAGCGTTCAGAACAGGAAATTTTTGTGTAGGACAGAAGGTAGATTGGGATCAGTGATTTATCATTGCATGTTCTGTAAAATAGCAGTGTGCTGGTAAGTCTGTAGAGTTCGATATATGAAGAAGTTTGCCCAGAAAACTTCGAAAACAAAACTCCCTATTTAAGCTCTTTTGGCCCCTGAATTACATCTAGGTGACAGAGATGCCTACTGATCCAAGAGATATCACAGAAGGGAGGTCTGAAGTACCTGGTGGCTATGACTGGTGGCTACTTTCATTTCTATGAATCTCTGTCTCAGCCTGCCTATTTTTCGTTATGTATCTAATTCCTGGAACTACCTGATTAATTTAGTTATGACTGGTGAGAGAAGCATCATCCTCAAGGCAGATTCCCCCATGCAAATGCTCCCCACACTAGGAGGGATGTTGATGACTACCCCATAGCAGATGCCTGCCCTGTTCAAGGAGAAGATGTCCCTTCCCCAAGCTCACTGTGGTACTCATTCTGATAGCTTATTCTAGCCCATTTCTGCTGTTATATCCTCAGGGAGAAAAGAAATCTGGTCCTGATAATTAAAATAATATAGCCGGATGCAAACTAGTTTAATTGTGCAGGTGAGGGCCATGGGCACTTGAGCATTTGGTATTTTCTTGAGTATTTTGAGCACTTGAGTACTTTCTCTGACAGATGGCTGAAGTGGCGACGTGTGTAGAGATTCAGCGCTAGGCAAGGGCCTAATCTTTTATAGAGCAAACACTGCTGTGTTTTGTTCCTTTCTTACAAAAAGATTAAGCAGACTGATTTATTATGTATTATGGTAGTCACACACTAGAAAATTCTTTCCAATGTAAAGCCTTTTTTTTTTTTTTAATTAAAAAAACAAAATCTGTAAGCAGGAATGGACAAGAACTGCTACGTTCCTGGGCTGATCCAGTGTGAACACGTTACTCTTCAGTTTAAAGGTGGTTGGCAAGCTTTTGGCAGGAATATTATTTATATAATTAATCAATGTGGAAAAAACAATTTGGCTTGTTTTCCCTCTCTCCTTAGGATAAGGAGTTTTTGCCTGTCGGACGCTTCATTGCTTCGCCCATGTGTTTGCATACACTGCTTTTGCAACTCCCCTTTCTCTTCTGCGTCCCACTTTCAATCCTGAGGACCAAACTGAATTAACAACAAGGTGACTGTGTCCATCTGTCCAGGTGTCTCTCTAAGATTCTCCTCTGGGTCCTGCAGTTTTACTGCTAGCCCATTAAGAGATTTATTTTCAATTAAGCCTCTCTGCACTGGTTTCTGGCTAGCAGCAGTTTCCCCAGCTCCTAAGGCAGCCTCTGGCGGCCTCGGGCCTACCCCGGGGCCTAGCTATCAGGCCTACCCCTGAGGCCTACCCCTTGGGCCTACCCTCGGGCCTACCCTCGAGCCTACCCTTGGC
>JAVCKT010036639.1:20257-36366 GCA_032273925.1 Rhynchotus rufescens | reverse complement strand
TGCTCTCTTAAGCTAACCTACATCTTGCAACCTTAGTATTCTTTAAGAACCTGTGCGAGGCTGGCTGGTCTTTATATTGCTGTTACTGAAACAGCAACATGCTGTTCCAGCAAGAACTTAGGATGTCCAAAGGCATCATTTCTTCACTTACTTATCGGCGAGAGAATAGACTAGCACAGAAAATGGTGGTTTAGCAGCCATTAAGGTGATTTTACCTCACCCTCAGACATTAAACAAATAGTTACAACACTGGCACGCTAATGGAAAATTGTTTAAGTTAATAAAAAGAGAAGCTATTAAAAAACTCATAATGTCAAGAAATTCTTTAAGCTCTTTGTGATGGGAAACAGAATCGTCCCGTGGAATGCAAACAAATGTTGCTGTCAGCTCCCCGGCGCTCTGGTCTCCATTACCGAGGCTGTCGTGACACCCTGTATTTGTGGGGTGCATTTTTCAGGAGGGCAGGTGTCAGTGGCTATGGGTGCCTGGGCGCCCTCGCTCCTCTTCCCAGTATCCCGGCTACTTCTGGCAGAAAGGAGCCCTAGCGATCTAAGGATATTTTTAATCCTGTTGCCTCTGTTACAGGAACTTTTGCCTAGGATCCGTATACACAGTAACACGGTAATGAGTCAGATCATTTAGGGCTGACTTTCTGTTTTGCTAAATTCCAGGTTTGCCTCACTGATTGCGACACTGCGCGGATCCGCAAAGCAAAGCAAAACAGTGAAGAGCACAAATTGCTGGGATATGCCAAAGTCAGGGAGAGTTCTCAGTTCATTTAATTAGACCCCAATTTTATCATTATCTTTGAAATGTTGTGTTATTATTTTCTCAAGTCTTATACAAGTTACAGCGGAGACAAGAGTGATGACAAGTACATAAGTAGCATTTTCCTCTGTGTTTCAATAAAGCTTCTGTTCCCAACTTTCTTAATTTTGCAGAGTGCTGCAACAGCACAAATGCCACAGACAGTGTTTACGTTAATGTTCCCGGAACAGGTACACACACACAGACATAATTAGGATAACTAAAGATTGCATCTCTTCACTGACTCAACCTTACTGGAGTGTTTCTTAAAAAAGAAAACACTCAACCTGGCACTACTGTGTTTGAATCCAGCAAATGTGCATCCATGAATGAACTGATCCAACAGAAACCCTTTGGGGGAGCAGCAGAATTGTGTTCCTATTGCACGAGCCAGCTGAGCTGCCTGATCCTGAAGCCACGCAGTCACTAGGCTAGAGCTTAACTGCAGGTGAGAAGCAAATAGTGTGACTGCTCCTTCTCTCAGCAGTTTGCACTTGCTCAACTGCAAAGTGAAGCCACAACCTTGGCCTGAAGGTCACAATGAAAAAAATACAAGTTAATAAAAACCTCTTAGATTTCTAGAGTGTGAAAGGAAGATGCAGGGAGAAGGAAGAAACTGAAAAGAAAAAAACAAATCGAACAACATCCCTCTGCTTTCTGTTGAACTGAAAACAAGAGACAATGTTAAACAAGTCTCCTTTCCCCACATTAAGATGAAACTTCACAGTAAGACTAAACTGTAGTGCAAAACAGTAATGATGCTAATGATGTCTTCCACTTATTCTGGGTAGAAAACTGCCCCTCACACACCGAGGTGCTCCCTGGCAAAGCAAGTAGCTTGATGACCTCAGAAAAGCACGTGGTTTCTGTCTTCAGCACCCCAGACCTTTCATCACCCTATGCACTCAATGCTCCTCTGCCACAAATAGAGCTAGTCTGACATGAGTGGAAATGCTGATTGAAAACGAAGATTCTTTTTTGTTTGTTTTTATGCCTGCTCATTTTGTGTGAGGGTATCCTGCTGTTTGTAATCCTCACCGTAATAAAAGGCTCACCTTTCAAGGAAAAATGTGTCCTTAATTTTGTCCTGGATTCTGAAATACCAAAGGCAATAAAGACAAAATCTTTAGGTAGACAAAAGGTAGAAAGAAACTCTTAATTATAAAAGCAAACATTAATTCCATGAATATTTAACAATAAATGTAAGTGTTCATTGAGTTTAAGAGCAACCTCATTGCCAACTTCTCCTACTCATCTCTCTGCTGAAAAGATTGAAGATTTGTTTCCAGTGAATGAACCTCACATTCCCTGGGTTTTCCACTGCACACACCACCATAATGTTTCACATTTCTGTAGTACATTGAATTTCCAGTTGTACTTATTTAACACTCAGAGTGATTGTAACGCTGTGTTTGGAAGCATCGCTGTATGTGCTGTGAATTTTCGGTACCAGCCTCTTTTCCTGGCTCTGCCTTTGCTCAGGTGGTACAAACCCTTTCACCAAGAAGAGAGATGCATCTCAGGAAGGACAGGGAGCCAGCACCACCTCACACATCAAACCACGTGCCTGCTGTCACAAAAATATTCCAGAGTGAGATCCCTAACTCCAGCCAATATCTCCTACTTCACAAGCTAGTGAAGCACATTGTTTTCTGGGTATGGTTGCACGTTTTTGTCTTAGTTTTTATCTTGCTGTTCTGCTCCGCTGCGCGTGTTATAGCAGCAGCATTGCTTGCTCTTGGGACGGGGAGAAAGTTTGAGAGAAATAATGGAAAGCAGGTTCTCATTATGGCATGTAATTACATCATTTCCTCAGATTATGTTTCAGCAAAATACTGTAAATTCCTTATTTTCCCATAAAAAAAAAACTTTGCATGATATCAGTGTTGTGCCTCTGACCCATAAAAATTATTTTTACATTAAAAAGGATATTACTTTTCCCTGGCATCAGCAATTCCCAGGGCCATTTGGAAGAAATACCAAGTTCTGCTCGTTCCCTTCTTGGGTTCTGGCTTCAGAAACAGCAGGATCTTGTCCCTCTGCAAATACTTGTCCATGACTACCTTAGCAGCTAGGATTGCACTAAGAGGACAAATACGAGGACATAAGAGGACTAAGAGGACAAAGAGGATTGTCTTTTGATTATGTTACTGTACTCGGTTATTTCTAGCAACCCCAGGAACAGTCACCAGTAATAAATCACTTCTAACAACATTGCAGGCACATCTCTTCTTTTTTTAATTATGTTTTTTTTTTCTTTCTAAAACCATGTCAATATAAAAAAACTTCTCCATCTGATAGGCTTTTGTGCTAGACACACACATTTTGTTTGACCTAAGATGGGCATGTCTTGGAACTATTTCTGCCACACAACTTTGTTTTTACTTAAGAAGCTGTTAATTCTGTTGCTAGCACATTCATCGGAGATGTTTTGAGTTCTTCAAGAGCTTAACTACTGCTCTGGCAATCTTCGTAAAGTTGAAAAAAACATTACAAAAATATGTGTGTGGGAACAAATGAAAATGAGAGAGCTATCTTGGTGATGCTGACAACATGTAAGTATCTAAGTATCTAATTCAGTTGTCTCAATTAAGCAGCACTTTCTGCTTAAGCTGCATGAGCCTCTGGGAAGGCATAACTTTGGTGCCTCAAGTTAAACTCTGTGAATGTTTTCCCTCCACATGTAAATAGCATTAACACAATGCAGTTGTGATAAGATCACACTTACTGTAAGCTTTTACTTCTCTTTCTCTGACCTGCTTAGCGATGTTACGTTTTTGGCCCATGCTTCTATGTATTTAGACATTGGCAAGTCTTCTCTTTAGGACCTGCAAGAGTTTCTCACTGCTGTGTTTCCATAGTGCTTATTTTTGCTCGGTATCTGTTCTGTGTGAGCAGTGCCAATGCTTGGGAGAAAAAGGGAGGAGGAAGTAAATGAGGGCAATATCTGCAATCCAGCATTATGCAGGCTTCACATGTGCTTTAAAAGCATTCAGGACAAAATGACTTGTCATTGCAAAACAGTGGTGGGAAAAGATACGGAGGACCACACAGCTCCAAAGCAGTTGTCAGAGCGGTAGTGTCTGTGTTTCTTTAGCAGAAAGACTATTGCCTGCCAGTTTTCATCTTTTCCCCTAACTTCATTGCTTCCATGCCAGCGAAGCCTTGGCTGTGCATGGTATGGAGGAGTGCACGTGTACCGTGTCTTGTCTGAGATGCAACATCCACACTTTTTCTTTTATGGGAATTAGGGATGTTATCTGTTCTGTGGTATTTTTATTATCACATTGAAACTGATAATTGTTTTGAAAAGCTCCGACTTGGTTATCCCGTTTCTTTTCAAGAGGAGGGCTCAGAAAGTGTCCTGTGGGAAGCAGGGATACCAGCGCCCTCAGCGCAAAGCTCACTCCATGACAGGAGAACTTCCTCTTGCCACAGCTTTTCCCTGCAGCCCCCAAGGCCCTTGCACACCTGCTCTTGCCTGGTTTTCTCAAGCCCAGGGGATGGGATGACGTGTAGGGAGGCAGCAGGAGGGTGAGGATGAAGAGCACAGACAAGTGAGGCTGACCTGGAACATGGCTGTGGTAGAACAGACCATGACTGGGTATTCTGAGCAATATAGGAGATGAAGTCAAGAAGCAGGAAAATGAAAGGCAAAGGATGTATATATGGGGGGAAAGGCAGAAGTATTTGCTCCAGAGAAAGTTTGAAGCTTTTTCCTCCCCTCCTACCCTTTTCCCCACTTAATTATCAAATGCAATTTCAAATCAAAAATAGACTTCTCAGTTAACACAGGCTATACCCAGGACATCGTACTGAAATGGTACAATTCCTTACCAGATTTACAAGGACATCGTGACATGAGAGAATATTTTATTCCTTTGATCCGTGAGCCTATGCTGCACCCCCTGAAATCTGAAGCCAGGTGAGCAGTATAAATTTCCTTAAAAGTGACACTGAGCAGTATAAATTTCCATAGCAGTGGCACTTGGAAAAACACTGAAGCCTTGTATGGAGCAGAGCAAACAAATTCCTTGAAAAGTGTGTAAACAGGGTTGGGGAGTGCTGAATATCTGCAGAGTTGGAATTAGAGTCTGTAAAGGATGGTCCCTGTGTATTGCCTCATGATGGCAAGCAGGTAATGCTTTATTTGGAAATTATTAGAAAAGCATGCCTTCCCAGTAAGTAATCCTTAAAAGTTCCTTTTGAACAATAATACACTTAGCATGAGGATTCAGGCTCTGGAGTTACTGAAGTTTATGAGGTTGGCTTGGTTTCTCTGTGGAACTTGCAGCTTAGAGCATTTCGGGGCTCTGGCTTTATAAACACACATGTGAACAAACTTGCCAAAAATAGAAGTGAGATGCCACTCTGCTGCCTTTTTTTTTTTTTTTTAATTATTTTCTATCATTAAGTGTTTCAAGAATCTTTCTGCCATAGCAACAAAAGAAAAAGACTTGGTTATTAGATTTAATATGTCACAGAGGGGAAATAAAACCAAACAAATATTATGCTGCACATCAAACCATGCACATACCCAGCATATTAAACAGGGAAAAAAATCTAATAAAGCTGGATTCTCTCTCATGAAACAGAGAGGCAAAATTGTTGGAGATGCTGCCCAGATATTCAGATTCAGCCATCCAAGGCTATCCCTGAGAGGCCTATGCATTCAAGCAGGACAGCTACCCAGAATACTGGTGTATAAGATGCATGCTGAATGCATGGCAGAATTAAGTGTTGCATGAAAATCTGAAATACTTTTTCATTTTCATTGAAAAAAGTGTTTTCATAGCTTTGTTCAGTAAATCTGAAGTGTGTTCAGTGGCCCCTATGCCATTCTCCACAGTCACAGCCTAGCTGTACAAACACTACTACATAAGCAGTATCAGTTAGATCACTTAAACAAATGTGGATGAACCCCCATGGTTTTGTCAATAAGGCTTCTGAGAAAGCTGGAAGAAGCAGTAGGCACAAGAACTGCAAGAATTTCCTTCCAAAGATATTGTAATAATTGGTTGGAAATTTTATTTAAAGGAAGAAAAAAGACTGAGAAAATTTTAATGCCACTTTGCAGTTTACAATATGTGCATTAAACCTACAAGCTTCTTAGGTTTTGTTCTCCCTCTGTAATTTTCAAGATTAATTTTTTGCAATTGCCAGTTTATCCAGTAGTCCTGCCACCAGCATCACTGCAGTCTTTTCCCTGCTGCATCTTCATCTAGCAGCTAATTTCAGCTAGAAAGAACAAGTTCCAGGTTTAAGAGCAGTGGTGTGTAGTTGTCAATAGGATGAACGAGATTCCTTGGAACTATTTATGAAGAGGAGGAACCTTTGCCCATTTGCCCACAGGTCTCCAGTTTTCTTTTATTAAAACTGGATATTATACCTATAACCTACCTTTCGGGTGAATAGCTGAGTTCTGAAATACAAAATAGTCTCAAAAATAATATATTATTAGCACTAAGCTAAGGGAAAATAGCAGCCTCAGTGTAAGAATTTAAAGGATATGGAAAGCTCATGGAAAGAAAATGTAATTCTGTGTTACCAACAGGATCAAGTAGAGGAATAATGAGTGAGGACTTGATGCACTGAGAACTCAGAGTTCCCAATGAAATTGGAGTAAGTCTCAGATACTTAATATATTTTAAAATAGGGTAAGTCTCAGATACTTAATATATTTTAAAATAAAGTCCAACAGTTTGCATTTGTATGGTACAGCAGCAGCAGTAGTGGGAGGAGAAGGGCAACATCTCCATTAGTAAGGAAGGATGTCTTTTTTGGCCAAGACTCTAAAAAAACAGAGCAAAACCTTCATTCATCTGAAATACAACACACTGACAACTTGCTATCTCTCCCAGTGACTTGAGGGAGGAGGTAGTTTGCTTTTGTTCAGCTTTGAGAAATGTGTTGAACAGCTTTCCACAAAAGACAAATGTTTAGCGCTTGGCAGATTAGGGAAGTTTTCTGGAGACATGAAAAGTTTGGAAGTCTGGCAGTTGCTGGTGAACATTAGAGCCCTCGGTACCACCAGGTTGCTAGTGCTGCAGTCTCATTATGCCCTGCTGTAGCCCATCACTCCTTTAAATGCTATCAAAACATCCGAACAGCTGGGATCACAGTTTGTTCATGTTACTTTAATAATGAGCAGCAGCTAAAATTAAATTTTCCTTGGCTATCTCCTTATTAGTGAAATTAATTAGGGGAAACAGGGTGATAAGAATGGGGATTGTTTCATGCAGGAGAAAGTCAAACACAATGTTATAGAAATCTCAAAAAAAATCCAGGCTGAAAAGTGGTAATCCTGACTATCCTGGCTATCCTGACAGTTTTGTTCCGATGAATATTCTGTACTCGTTTTTTTCCAAAGGCTTCTCTCATATGTAGGGTTAAACTGATTCTGCCCTCCTTTATACCCAGCACTGGCGTTTCCTTAAGGGATTTGGGAGTTTCAGGGAACTAGTGTAGCTGTGGGTAGTCAGATATGGGGAGAAGTTGTTCACACATATGGACCATGCAAGGTGCTACAGGAGTAGAAGTATCTGGTATAGGAGAAGAAATTAGGAAGAAAAGGGTACAAATGCAGCAAAAATGGAGAAGGGAGCTGCTCTTCTGCTCCTCATTCCAAGTAGGATAATGGGCAGGGAAGTGTCTCTGCTGGCACTGCTTGCAAGGGGAGGCAACACTCACACAGTCCCCTTGAGCTCCCTTCTTGTGTTCAATAATTGTCCAGCTAGGGTGAATTAGCCTTGAAGGAGAGGGCCAGACATATGAGGGGAAGCAAAGAGACTCCACTGGCTGGGTGAGAAATTCAGCCCCTTACTCTAACTCAGGATGTGGCCAAAATAATTCAGTGTCAGGATATGTACACTGCAACACATTAGGTCAGATTTCTGGCACAAATATATGAACGGGTGGTTTCAGACATCAAAGGGAGTTACAGTAGATTTATTTCCACCCAAATCAAGGGCAGTTTTCCCTGCCTTTTCCACGCTGGCCTGACTTATTGACATGTGCTCCCCAATCGTTGGCTGCAGATGCTGTGGATGCGCCTGGGCTACCCCCACCTGAAGGTCACAGGCTCTTCCTAAAGACCTGCCAGGATGGTTAAAAAGAAAAAAAAAAAAAAGACTTTTTTTTTGAAATAGCAGTAGTAGATCTAGTTTGTCTCAAATAAATGAGTGCAAGATTTAATTTAAGGCTCTGCAGTATACACAAAGGGTTGAAGACTTGCAGGCTCACGCTCATGTTTGTCAGCAGTTACACACCTTTCATTGACTGCCCTGAGAACGCTTTGATAAGGACCAGCCTACCAGTGGGAGGAAAGGCTTTGCAATCCTAGGTGCATTAATTATTAATTGCAAACCGAGACCTAGCTAGCACTTTGTTGGTAACTCCTCTGGAGTTGTCTGTCATGATGATATATTCCCAGGCTTAATATGTTTACATCTGGATGGATTTTGATAAACAGTCGATAGATGCTGCTATGTGAAAAAGATACGATGCCCATGAAACCAAGCACTTAATATAACTTCAGGTAGATTACAAATGACGTCTCCAGATCACAGTTCAGGAAATAGAAGGAGCATAAATCCCAGTGCATTTGACTGTATTCTCCTTGGAAGACCGCAGCGGAATTATACACACAAACATTTAACTGAGAAGCAAATAAGTGTAGCAGTCATGCTCCAGAGAGCATAAAGGATCGGTAAAAGCCCCAGCAGTTACAACATGCCACTCTGTCAGTCTAGTGGTGTTTTTTAAACTATAATACATCTTGCAAGAGGACAAATCTCAGAGGAAGCTAAAATGTGTCACTTTGGAATGGTAGAAAGGAAAACTTGGTCTTAATTTTTGTTTTTGTTTACTAAGATACGAAGAACACTTTCCAAGTTATTTAGTGATCTCTGATGAACACTGAAAAAAATGCTACAGATCTCGGTCCAAGCCCTATTCGCCTTAATGATTTCTGTAACCACACTGAACACACACACAAAAGATGAGAGTTTCCTTGCTAGCGTTTACATTTGGTTCAGATCAACTCTGCAAAATTCTTATGGAAAATTTATCAGTCTTATAATATGCCCATCTTTCAGCATGCTGGCAAACAAGAGTGAAAAATATGATTATTTTGCCTCTCTGCTGGGAAGAAAATGTCACCCATGCCCTCCCAAACAACTTTTCTTTTTTTTTTGTGAAGGCCAAGTGAATAAATAGGACACAGAAATGCCAATTTTCCAAAGAGTGAGCAGTTTGCCTATGATGAAAGTATCATAGGTTGCCCATTGGCATTCCTATGACCATCTACAAACCAATGAACCCAATACACCCTCACATTCTCTTTAGGTATCCCCATTTGTTGCAGTTCCTGCATGAATTAACTCTGAATCTTATTTATACTGTGACATTTTCTCACAGAGGACAGGCACAGCCTTTACATTCATGCAGTGAGGTCCCTTTCAGCCCTTGGTTTGTTCTTTGCACAGATTAGATGATGCTGTTGCAACTCCCTCACGTTTTTGGCTTGTCTATACCGATGCAGTGAATCCAACGGCACTTTTAAGGGTAAAATCACACTTCATCAATACCCTTTTTTAAGATCTGCTCATTTTATGTACCATATGCAAAAAGACAGTGTGGTCCCATTATCAGCACATACGAGTCAACTCAGGATAGCTCTTTAGTCTCTTTTAGTAATTACCACTTGTTTTCTCCTTCAGAACTTCTTTCCAAGAGATCCTTCTGTTTCCCAGTGCTATCAAAAGCTGCCTTCCGAAGTCCACAGTCAATAACAAATATCATTGTTTTGTGGCCATTTTCAACAATTCACTTTCCATCTTTAATTTAATTTTTACTCAGAAATCTGGTCTTGATTGCTTACTTTACCCACAAGGTTGTTCTCACTTGTTGGTCTGTCTGTGTCCCTCTGCACCTCTCTGCCCTAAAACCTACAGGTAAATGTGGTTCCTGTCCTGGGTAAGGTCAGAATTCTAGTGACACTTCAACAGGGATCCCTTATTTCCCATTGGAAGAACTGATCTCCATTTCTAAATGCTTTTATAAGACAAAAAAAAAAAAAAAATCCAAAACAAAACCAAACCATACCAGATCTCTTTCCCCTCATTGTTTATAGTTCTTTATTATGCTACTGTTATCTTTTTTTCCCTCTGTCTTCATTCAAAGACCGAAGCCAAGTGTGCCTCTTCCTTCTCTTTGTACTTCAGGGTCAGGAAGGTTTGGAAAGTCAATATGCACTTTCTGGTCCTAGATAACTTATGACCTTTTTTATCCTTTTCCTCTTGGTGTGCTACCAGTACTCTAGCCTGTGCCTGGGGCTGTTCTTTGTCAGAGACAGCAGGGAAGACTGATTAATCACTGGTTGATCTGGTTGATTAATCACTGGTTGATTAATCACTGGTTGAGGCATTTTTATATTTGTTTTGAGCAATTTGTGTGTTAACTTATGGGATCCTCAACTTTCTCTGGTAGAGGTGCTCCGATGCAGGGAATTTGGACTTACTGACAACAAATTTGCTCCTTCTGGTTGGGGACAGCTTAGAAGCAGCTCTAGAATGGAAAAAAAAAGATTGCAGGAAAGTTGAAAACCAACAATCTATTTGTGTTTGGGCCCAATCCATGAGATAGTTGCCATTGAGCTCACCTGCACAAAGAATAGAAAACTGTGCCCCAGGCATTTTCTTATGGGAAATCTAACCCCACCCAGAAAAAGAAAGTGTTTCCAGTCTTTGTTTCATATAATTATTTCTATCTGTCCTCCAGAACATGTGTGTTTCTTATGACTACACTATATTCAGTTTTAGTTTAAACAGTGATAAGTGTATTTATAGATCTGTGTAAAACAAAATATTACTAGCATGTCAGCATTTGGTTGATCTTCACATTCTTGGCTTCAAAATGGTTTAAAATAAAACATACACACAAAGCAGAGTTGTTTTTTTGGCTCTGGTTTCCTCGTTTTTGCCCACAACAGACCTGGCAGATGTGGAAGAGCTGGAATGTGCATATCTAACAATTCTCTTCTGTGCCATCATTTGAAGCTGTAGGAGTGCATTTATTTGGCTGTAGCATGGAACAGAGTGATGAATGTGATGAAATACAGATTTCATTTATGACCAGGGGATAAATGCTATTCAGGTCATGAAAACAGATAAGTGCATGGGGACAAAAAGTTCATGAAGAATTCCTTTTTGGAGGTGGAAGGAAGGACATTAAAGAACTGCAGTGATGAACTTGAAATGACTGGGTGGTTACTGAGTGTATATAAAAATAAATGTAAAACAGGAACCATGAAAAGATGCAGGTTCCTTAATTGTAGTGGCCTTGGGATGGCCTTGCTAGAGAATCACAATCCGATTATCCATGATAACAGAAACTGCATTGCTTCACAGAAGAATTTACATTCAATTTTGTGGAGAAGCTTAAAATTATTTCAAGGGCCATATATCCAAGATAAATGCAAAACAAATAAAAAGAAATCAAATAATTGTAAAAAAGACTTATGAACGAAGACTTTTTCTGATGACTGTTAAGCCTTGATCAATTTATAACAGATCAAAGAAGGTCTTTCCCAGCATATGCAAGACTGTTAGAATTGAAATTATGCCCTGATCAGAGCCAAACCCTTGTCTTGAATTCATATGTAGATGCAAGCTTGATAAATGTATCTGTTTCTAAAGTTGACCATTCACAATCCTAAATGTGAGCAAAAGCATATAATACCCTGCATCTGTTTGCTGGATCAGCTTAAAAAATAAGCTTAAAAAGAAGCAGGTCTATATAAGGTTGGATAAAAATGTATAAACATGCATTACTATTTTAGGAATAGCTGGGTATTCTGCATTTTTCCTGCTAGTGAGTTCAATGGGAATTTTGGTACTGAATTGATAGGTCAGATACAAAGACCTATTACCATTATTAAAAAAAATCTGTTTTCAATTGTGTGTATTAATTTTGTTAAGAGCTCAAATATTTCCTCCAGCAAGCAAAATCCATGGAGCATTTTCCATGGTAGAGGAAAATGTTGGCAGTGGCTGGCAGGCCAAAGAAATTACAGTTATCCAAGTCAGAAGTAGGGGAAGAGGAAATACGTTCTGAAAAACATTCCCTGTGCCTTATGTAGTTCAGAAAGGGTATGTCTCATTGGAAAATCTGTCACATGAGAGAGCAACCTGGTTGTCTGAGCTCCTTCTCACTTATGTTTGGGTGGGGAATAGGTTTGGCAATTAATTCAAGAACGATACTCAGCAAAAACTGGGTTATAGAGGAGGGAGCAAAGGATGGAGGGAAGTGGAGGACTTTCAGACTGTATGAGTTTTCTTCTTGTTCATGTTTATCCAGTGGGTTGCTGTCTATCCTTGTCAGAGGGATTCATTCTAATCACTTCACTAACTTACCTTTAGTCCTACTGGTCCCCTCCCTGAGGCATCTGTTGTATCAGGGGCATTAACCATAGGCTGCCATTGTGAGAATGTCCTCTTAGAACAGTCCCACTAGTGGCCCATTTCCAAAACTACTGAGATTTTCCGGGCATCCAAAAATGACCCTAGAGTCATAAAATAATTTTTCCGAAGCTTCATAATGTGATACCTTGCTATTTTGATAGAACATAATAGAAAGGAGGCCTTTATGGCCTGATGGCACTCTGGTAGCTCCTAATTTCTTCACTCGCTTCAGTGGAGTAAGTCAATGTTTTAAGTCATCAGCCTTTCGGCATCTGGTAGGGTTCACAGAACTCATCTAATCAGATCTGCTCTGATTTGCTGCTTTCAACAACTGAGACATCAAACCATTTCACTGCAGTGATCAGCTTAGCTCCAGGATCCACAGGCAGAAAATGAAGACAAGACTAGTTCAATAATGCCACATATACCCACAGGGAAAAATATATGGCCTGCTTTTGTTTTCAGCTCCTCAAGCTATCCCTTGACCTTTTCTCTATAGTCCAATAGTTTGACAGGCATTTGTTACACTACTTCTAAGCCTACAATTTTTTAACCATCTAATGATGATGGCTATCCTCCTCCAAAACCACTTAAATACAATCTGATCCAATTGGTTGACTATGTTGGAGTGCTGAGCCAGCACGTTGTTTGAGTGCCAAGAGTCAATGAAGCCAAAAATCAGGGTCAAAAGTTGCTATTAGTTGGCACATACCTCTGGCAAGCTTTATAGAATATCCTGATTAAAGCACTTGTTAAGCCTTGACTGAATTCCTTTTCCTCTTATAAATACAATTTTGTCAGATTTCATTTTTTACTCTCCACACGCTCTGGAGAAGAGGCCTGTGATTGGGATGAAGGAGTAGCAACCTGAAGCAGAAAGTGGGATTTCTGTCATACCAGAGGGATTTGTGTCATTTTGGATTATTAACTGTGCTGGTGACAGGTTTTATCTTTCGCATTATCCCAAAGCCATTTGCAAGGTACACTGTAACAACCACACTTACAACCCTGAGCAAAGCAGTTCTGGGAACTGCTGCTGCACTTAGTCTAAAAAGCCACCAGATGGTGCAAAGAAATAAATCACCATCAGACAGAAACTTCAGAGCTGAGCCCCTTCCAGCGTGGGCCAGGGCTCAGCCCCAGCTTAGTGAAGCTTCACTTAGACCTTAGGGGAGATAGAAGGGAGCTTAGGCTGAGAGAAACCAGATGTGGTTTGCTGGGCTGCAACATCCACCCAGGCAGAGGGTAGAAGCTAAGATCATCTTCGCTTTCAGGTGCTTAGAGGTGAAATATCCATATAATAAAGCAGACACAAACAAGAACAGCTTGGCTCAAAGCTTTTTGCAGGTCGAAATGGAGTTCAGTGCATCTGAACTTATGTGGAAGGCAGGGAAAGGAATGCCAGCCGGAATCATTTGTATTTCAAAGTTGAAATTCACAGTCCACACAAAATTAATTGAGAAGTTTCACCCCAAATGGTGAAAAAAAATCCACTTTTATTGCGGTTTCTAAAAAAAAAAAAAGTCAAATCCAACGGTTTTTTTTTTAGTTTATACTTGGCCTAGACTCAAAAACTGGGAGTGAAGTTTAGATCCTTAGGTGTGAATCTAATCTCTCATCTAAACCTGAAAAGGAGGCATTTGTTTTTTAGATGCTATTTGGACCCAAAACCGATACAAACACGATAGAGAACAGCTGAGCATGTATTGCTCTGTCACAAGAGGAGGTAATCCAATGGTATGTGTCTTCACAGTCTTCTTACTGAACCAGAACACCATTAAAAATACCACTGGTAATACCTGTCTTTTCAGAATGAGTCTTACACATTTTATTATTTGCCTCGTGTGTTTTGCATTTGACTTTTTTGCACTTGAGCACCAAAGTAGGACCACAGTTTATTATATACCCTTAACTGAAGCATGATTTCCCTGTACACAGACATTCTGAAGTATTTTATAATGAAGACCTGTTATCTTGGGAGAGGGAATTCACAGGAATCCACTCATTGCCTGTGATTAAATTGAAGCTTTGTATACTTGCTGAATATCACATAAAATCTCAAAACCTTCGGGATTTTTAAGGTTCTACTGAGCCCCTTTATCTGCATATAAAGAAAATAAATTTCTGTACTGATTGTGTTAACCATTGTCTTGTGCAATTCGTGTAGTATTGGAAGAACCACAGGGCAGTCAAAAGCCATTAAAGTCTAGTCTAGCATTTTCCTGTAATAACAGTATAATGGTTGATGATTTACACTCTTTCAAGAACTGAATTTCCTTTCCATGAATATCTACTGCAGAAGTAATCTTAAAACCTGTACTCACAAGTCAAGATGTATTAGCAATACCGTGACACTTTTCAGAATAATAGCAATTAAATGACACAGTTCAAATGTCCTCATTTCAAAAGCAAATGATAGATATAAAAGTGCCTATGTTATTAAAATGATAAGGAAATAAACCATCTGTTTGTGCAATATCCACACTGAGGTTAAAAAAAAGAGATTTATGGAACAAATCTCCCCTAAATAATCCCCTTAGCTCTATGACTGACAGAGTTTCCATTCTCTTACCACTTTAAGCAGACATAGCCCAGGGTATAAACTCCACTAGCCTGGATGTAAAAGTCTTCTTTCACTTTTTCTCTGAAAAGAATTAATTCTTTTAGAGTGTTGCTGAAAAGGACAGAGCTGCTTTGCAGATGGCAGGATGATAACAGAAAAAAAAAAACCATTACTGATCAGCATTGCAGTTCTCTCTAAGCACATTTATTAAGTATTTACCTTTTGAACCAAGAGTGTCTTGGAATATTATTGAGTCTGACCCTGGATACTGAGCAATACTAAAGCTTACAAATGAGATTATAAAACATATTTGATGACAGATGATACCATTTTGGGCATAACTGTTTGATATTAAAAAAAAAAAAAAAAGAGAGAGGAAAAAGAAGTTGAAATACGACCCAAATGAATGAAGGTGAAGAGGAATGAGAGGTGGAAAGGATGAACTAGTTTCATATGGCACTACCTTGGAGTAGCCAGTCTCACAAATAGCTTTTATCAATTCCTTTCACAGATGTGAGGGAAGTTCATTTCACAGCAGCAGAAGTTACCACTAAATTAAAAACAATGCATCAGTAGTGCATAGACTGGAAACTTCTTGCATCTCTAAACAGTATCAAAGGGCAATGGCAGGCAACAAAAATATTTCATGATATATTATTAAGAGTTAATTATTTTTCAGAGGAAAAGAAACAAAGCAAAATATGAGATAAGGATTGCTCAAGTTTTCTTACTACATTACAAAAATTCTTCCCCAGGACACTTAGTTCTACTATAGACTAGTTAGTTTAAAGCTTGAAGTCCTGCTTTCTGGCTTATGTCCCATCTGACAAAAACTTACTGTCCAATTGTACCTCTTGTGGACATCTGATCCTACAGTTATTGATACCAACTAGTGTGGGAAGTTTGTTCAAATCAACATTAAAAAACACTGTTGGCCCATGAAGGAAGAGTTGCTGCTATTTGTGTGCACATATAAATTGTCTCAGAAAGGGAGACTGTAATTTTTGCTCCAGAACTATATTAAAATGGGGGAGATGAAAGCCACTGGCAAAACTACTTACGACTGTATTATTTACTGGAGGCTACAAGGAGGACCAGTAAGACTGATTCATACTAGGCTGTGGTCCAAGGCTCCTTCCTAAATTAACAACAAAGTGCTTTATCATAAACATCCTCATTTTCCTACTTCTTCAGAAGTATCGTTTCCAAGGAGTATCTTGGAACAAGATCAGTTTCATAAAAATGAAGTCACTACTGGAGTATAACCACACTGGATT
>JAVCKT010036639.1:0-20247 GCA_032273925.1 Rhynchotus rufescens | reverse complement strand
AACCAAATGACTAAATTCACAGATCTTAAGCTGCTTAGGGAGTTAGTATTTTACCCTGTCCATCCCTGAATCCATATAAAGGCAAAAAAGCTTAGTCAGATGAGGAGCTCCTTCACTCTGCCCTTCACTGAGGACTTGCCTAATCGTCTCAGACCTACTTGCCAAGTGACTGCAATGCGTGGTGGGTGAGTACACCCATCTGGAGCTTGACACACCAATTAGGGCTGTCAGAGCCATCGTTTCTTTTCCTAAATGCAGACAGTGTGTCTGGACAGAGAGAGCACTCTGACAGACTGCTGGGTATCCTGCAAGGATATTACACCCCCTGCAAGAAAGGCTGAGTTCAAGGAAAGGATTAGCCACTCCAAAGTGCCAATGCCCCTCTCCTTTTTTTTTTTTTTTTTCACTCTTGGAGTGCAAATGCTCCCCTTGCAACAGAAATGTCAGAGAAACTCCACAGTCTTAAGCTAATCCCTCCCTTAGGGATCGGAGCCCTTTGACCAATGTTTACACCTTCCATGGTTTATGGGGCTGTGACAGTCTCATGATGTCTATACCTGCATGGTCAATGATTTCTCTGTGTTGGTCAATAAGCTGCAGAGATATCTTCCTAGAAGATTCTTTTATGTATCAAATTTATGCATGCAAATGGCACTTAAAGACAGGATCCTTAGCTAATACATTACCCTGTAGTCTTCTGTGGCACCATGTTGATTCATATTTCCTGAGAATATAGCCTGCTTACTGGAAATACTTTGGAGAAAGAAGGCTTATTTGCCTAAGCTTTTCAGTTTAAATTACTCGGCCAAAGGCAATCCTTAACTGGAATACATTATCTTATAAAAACATATACTCTTATAAAAATGCTATGTAATCTTATAAAAAGTCATCCTTTGTAGCTGTACTCAGCTGGTACATCCTCAGAGAGGAATCAGTGTCAATATCTGCCATAAGAATAGATGATGCAACTAGTAAGAAAAAAAGAACTAGTAAAGATGTAGAAAAAAAAATGACTTGAGTAGTTTGCAGAGGGATGTTCAAAATTACAAATGACTATAACGTTGGTTTAAGTGCTGGCCCAGCTTTTATTGGAAAACATAGCAAATCTCCTACAAAGGCATCAGGATTGGATTTTTATAATTTTGGCTTTTAAATAGGCTATTCACTCTCCCCATTGTACATATCCTTCATATGGGATAGTATATGAGTTAATGAAGTTGTGACAGCCCATGTCCATTAATAAAAACTTCGGAGAGATTCTTGTTGGAGAAATAATATGCTACCAAAGGAAATTTCTTTATTTAATCATCATTTCCTGCCTGAGTAGTAATGTGGGTCCATATAAATTGTTTGCCGTTATTAGGACCTCTCCATGAACAGTAAGAGTGTGTTGCCCTCGCAGAAGGCGTGGGGAATGTTTGTGCCCAGTGTTAAGCAAATACAATCTATGGGATCTACCTGAAGAACAATGGTCTGGTGGCCATCCAGCCAGGCCAGCCTTCAGTGTAGAATAAGAGAGAGGGCTGCAGGAGACAACTAGTCTCACACAGGAGTGATGCTCTTAAAAAGATTAAGAAAGACTGATGCCATTTGATAAGACTGAGAAAAAGAAATGTAAGTAAAGAAGATGGGGCATGATCTAATTCCTCAAGTCTGCAGACTGTAATCTGAAAGATAAAGGGCACTCGAGGGGGCATGAACTTAGAAGAAGCATCCAAATGCTCTGTGGTGCAGTCTAGCTCCACTCCCCAGTGACTTGGTCAGTCACCAGACATGATATTGTGCAACTGGGACTGGTAAACTGCAGGAACAACTCAAGTTTGTATTTGTTCCTTCAAGCAGTTTTAGCTAAATGGAACACAAGAGGCTCTTCCTCTTGCTTGTTTAAGATACAGTGACTACTGGTGCTAAGAAGTCAGTTATTGTATTCAAAGGTATTAGTGTAACACAATGCACTGTGTGTACCTCTCTCTGTTTGTGCTCAGACTTCTTTCGTTCCTATTACTCTTAACCATAGTCAACGGCACTGCACAAATTGCAGCCTTGGTCTGAATGTCTTATATTTGCTAAGTGGCAGCCATCATTTCACTAACAGACAACATCTGTTTATCTGCCTCATTTTCATTGGAACCAAATGGCTGCACATTTGGACAGCAAGGAAATCCTGTTTAATATAAAGGAGATGCTAAGGCATCTCAGTTCAACAGCATCTAAACTCCTCTCTACATGCCTCTAGCTCCTCTCCTTCCTTTTTCTAAATTTAATTTTTCATTGTTTGCAACCTTCTACATGGGGATACATAAGTCCATTCGTGAACTGAACTGAGTCTTGCTTCATCCAAAGTCAGTAGGAGTTTTGCTTTAATGGCAGCAGTGTGGGGACAAGACAGAGATATATCTTTGTTTTAATATTAAAAATGACTGAGAAACAAACAAACAATATAAATAAAATTCCAAGCACATTTCAATACATTGTGTATCTAATTTTTTTTCTCTTTCCCTCTCAGTTCAAACTGTTTTTTTTTCATCCATCTCCCAGTTGTTCTGGTTTTGGCCTATGTGTTTAGTGCTCTATTAGTTATCTACTCTTTCTGGATGTTATTTAAACTTTGCATTTCAGGAGAACTTTCAAGTAAGGTTTTTATAAGCTAAAGCTTAGTCTTTTCTAAACCATGAGAACATCAGTAGAATCTTTTTAGATAAGCATTTTGGCAGCTAATGTTGGATTACAGTACTTTTTACTAGTGCTAGGTGGGTCCCTCAGCACACTTCAATAAGTAAATGAAAAAAGAAATCACTGAGCACACCAAAACATATTGCAGGCAAAATGAGTTATTCCATGACTAGTGGAAAAAATGAAGTCAGCTTTCCTATGGATTTGTGTGCTACCTCCCTTCCTTTATTGAGTCCTCCTTCCTCACTCCACTATGACCAGTTTCTTCTCTATCTGCCTAACTGCTCAAGCAGTAGTAGGGTGCATTGATTAGACGGATGCTACAGCAGAGTAAAAACACAGCTGTCAATACTGACTATCCCAACAAGAGAATGAATTTGCTCTTTTTTTTTCTTTTATTTTCTTTCACTTTTTTTTTTTTTGTCTTTCTTACCTTTCTAAAGCTTACTAAATATATATAAAGACTTAAATCCCACTGTTAAAAATATTTGAGGTCTCAGTCTTTTTTGTCAAATATAAATAATATATCTACCCTCTTAGTTGACCCAATCTGTAAGTCTTATTTCCTTGCAAAACCTGGATAAGATGCAAAACTTTGCAGGAGATTGTGTGAACATATCTACTAAGTTCTTACATCATTTTTAAAACTGTCTTAACCAAAATACAATCTGGATTCATCAGAACTGTTCTCTTCATCTTTTCATGTTGCTCTTTAATGATGAGAAAACACATTTCAAAGTGTGATATCTTTATCTGAAGCATTTGGGACTTTAACCACATTTTATCCAAACCAAAATATATGCTTATTTGAAAAAAAAAAAAGTTAATTTTAATGCAATGTCAGTGCAAGATGTTTATGACAAGTTTCTTTGTTGCCATCTTTGTCCATGGTCTTGTATTTTGCTGGCTTCAGCACAGCTGAAGTCTTGTGGTATTGCCCCATAAAATTTAGTCCAGAACCACAATTAGGACTCCTCAGTGATTCCTTGTCATTCTAAAACATTAAGTGAAGACTTTTGTTCTGCCAGTTTTACAGTAAACTTTGCAAATTGATTTTCTTGGTCTCAAAGGGAGCCTTCTGCCGCCAATCACATAATATAGAAATGGGCCTATTTTGAGGAGAAAGAACACATCAGTCCTCTAGGCTGCTTGGGTAAGGAGTGAGCCTAAGGAAAACCTGCCAGGAATCTGCTAAAGAGCAAGTGGGCTATTGCTAAATGCAGTCATAGAGGGACTGAGCATCTCTTTCTGAAGGTTTGCTGCACTCCTAGAATCAAATGGAGAGGGAATGTTTTGGGCATTTCTAATCTTTGCAGGAACCTTTCTGCATATCATTCACTGCTGTGGAAGGTATTTGCATCTGGACTAGAAGCACTAAAAGCACTCACGTGTATCAGTTGGGTCCAGGACAATATGGAACAAAAAAAAAAAAAAAAAAAAAAAAAAAAAAAAAAAAAGCCAGAATAAGGTTGAAGAAAAGGTGTTAATTGCTACATAGTGAAGAAAAATAGACATGGTTGACATGGGAAAGCATTCTTCAGGAGGTGGTCTGGCATCGCATTTGCAGCTGGCTTGAATGTCATTTCTCTCTTTATGACTAGGGATCATGTTGGATTTTCTCTTCATATGAAGGGCATATGTTAAATACAACATGAACTTTTAGCTCCAAATTCCTTTATCCTAATGGAAGTGTAGAGTTAACTCCACAGCCTTCTGAATCTGGTTTGCAGAGCTTAATCAAAATTGCTGCATAGCTCTTCTCATATATTTAAGAAGACTGTAATATAAATGAAGTGAAGGAAAAAGTGGGTCACAAATTTGGCAACCCTCTTCCCTTCCCTCTATTTTTGGTCTCAGAGTTAAAGCGTTCAGCATTCCCTTGTACGGACAAAACAATTAATAGAAAAACAAACCTTACAGTGGAGGCAACCGTACAACTAAAATTGTTTTACTTTACCAATGAGGAAAATACATAAAAATGGACAACAGCCTGTAAAAGCCCCAATCTCATACCACATATGGTGTGAACTGATAAAATTAGCGTAGGTGATCTACAGATAATGCCTGGGAAATGTTAACAGTAAAACTGTATGTGCTGAAAGCCTCCATAGTTTAAATAAATATTCCAAGTAAATGTTATGAAAACCTCTACTCCTTTCATGAGAACCTGTTCCAAAAAGGCTAAATGAGATATAGTTTATTTACATGAATCCCATTTTGATCTTCAATAAAAATAAAGTACAGGCTGTGTTGGACAGGATGATATTGCACACCAAGCAGGATAGGGGACAAATCCCACTCACTTCAGGTATGTCCAGCCCACAGAAATGGGAAATGTTAGCCTGGTGGGAAGACAAGCAAAATATTGTTTTAGGTGTGCTCCAGTTTTGCAAACTCCAGAGCGCTTAAAAATCCGCCCCCCTCCTGTAGGGGGGATTCCCATTTCATTGATTCCTCTTACCAAAAGTGTTAAGAAGCAAAAGGGAGGCGAATCCCTTTTGCTTGCAATGTTGTGTTAATGTATGGGATTGAAAGTGTTTTCTGATGACCAAGGAGAGTTCCTCTACTCCTTGCTCCACCAGACACTTTGCCTTGCAAACCTGATCTTGGCCTTGGGTGCATGACATAGCATGGTGATGAGGGCAGAGCAGGTTTAGTGAGCTCATAGAAGGCCAAGCTGGGGTGTGAAGCAGATTTGGGAGACTTTTGGGGCTGGACTGTAGCCTGCAAAGATCCAGGAGGACCCAAAAGTCTTTGGTGGGGATAGGGATGAGAACAGACTGGAGAGGCGGCATATGGTTTTAGAGAAACTGCAGGAACAATGTCTCTCCTCATCTCCTGTGTGTCTGGGGACTCTTGCCCTTGAAGAAGATGCCCAGCTACTCTCCTCACTCTTGTGCTACAGATGTAGTCAGAGGAAGATGAAGCTGAGGAAATTCCACTGGAATTCTGGAGCAAATTTTCTGTAACCCCTGATTTGCAAGTGGAAATGATCCATTTAGCATGATGGATTGCTCTTTGTAGGTTGTGCTTTAGGAGTAGGAAGAGAAAGGTTCTTTTTCCTCCTGGACCTTGCAGTTGATGAAGCGGTTCAGTGTCCTCCAAACTGAGGAGAAGCTGAGCATGTTTTCAAATGAAGCAACTGAACCAAAGGAACCTCGTGCCATGCAGAAACACCTGGAAGAAGTAGAGTGAATGCTGTGGGTGACTCCTTGCTGTGGGAGTACCCATTTGCCAATTTGACCACTTATCTAAACAGGTTTGCTGCCTGTCAAGGGCCCAATTTTAAGATGTCATGGAAAGACTGCCAAGGCTTGTCCACCTGTCCAACTATTACCCCTGATTCTGTTCCACATAGGCACAAATGCTGCTACCAAGGGCAACTTTGAAAATATCAAATGGGATTTCAGACTTCCGGGAATGATGGCCAGGGATCTGGGTGTCCAGGTGGTTTTCTCTTCAGTCCTGCCTGTGAGTGGAAAGGATGAAAGAAGGAGTAGATGGACACTCTAAACAAACAACTGGCTACGCCACTGGTGTCAGCCACAGGGTTTTGGTTTCTGTGACCATGGAATCCATCTCAGGACACATGGATCTTTGCCAAGAGGCTGGCCAATCTGCTGAGAGGGTCTTTAAACTAGGAAAGATGGGTCAAGGGGAGTGTTGCAGGGACCATGCATTCAGCAAAACAGGTTCAGGTGGGATTATCTCCAGCAATTGCATGCAGATGAGGAAGTACTTAAAAGTCAAGACTAGGAGGAATCCCCTTGCTCCACTTCTAGGAAATTAGCATGCTTGAACACTTCTTTGAGGTGCCTGTACACAAATGCAAGCAATATGGGGAATAAACAGGAAGAATTAGAGCTTGTATGTGGTTGCAGGGCTATGATCTCATTGCAGTTACAGAGACGTGGTGGGATATTTTGCATGACTAGAATGCTGTCATGGATGACTACATGTATTTTAGGAAGGACAGGCTAGGAAGACAAGGCAGTGGAGTTGTTCTTCAACCGACAGTGCAACAGGGAATGTATGGAGCTCTGCCTAGGGGTGGGTGATGGGCAAATCAAGAGCTTATGGGTAAGGATTAAAGGGTAGACTCATTGAGAACTGGTTGAAAGACGGAGCTCAGAGGGTTATACTCAGTGGCACAAAGTCTAGTTGCAAATCTGTAGCTAGCAGTGTCCTTCAGGGTCAATATTGCCCATGTTATTCATTAGTAATCAGGATGAAGGGACAGAGGGCACCCTCAGCGAGTTTGCGGATGCTACAAAACTGCGAGGAGTGGCTGATACACCAGAGGGCAGTGAACAGGCTGGAGAGATGGGCAGAGAGGAACCTCATGAAGGTCAGCAAAGTATTCCTCAGTATTCCTCACCTTCACTTAGAGAATCACAGAATCACAATGACTGGGTTTGGAAGGGACCTCTAGAGATCATCTAGTTTAACTCCCCTGCTCCAGCAGGGACACCTAGAGCAAGGGGCACAGGGTGGCATCCAGGCAGGTTTGGAGATCTCCAGAGAAGGAGAGTCCACAACCTCCATGGGCAGCCTGTGCCAGGGCTCTGTCATCCTCACAGGAAAGAAGTTCTTCCTCATATAGAGGTGGAACTTCCTGTGCTTCAGCTTGTACCCATTACCCATTTTTCTTTCATGGGCCACCACTGAGAAGAGCATGGCACCATCTTCTTTACATTCTCCCTTTAAGGATTTATATATATTGATTAGATTCCCTCTCAGTCTTCTGGAGGCTAAACAGGCCCAGCTCACTTAACAGCAGTACAGGCTGGAGCAGGAAGCAGCAGTACACGCTGGAAGGCAGAGAATGACCTGAGAGTCCTGGTGGACAACAAGCTGACCATTAGCCAGTAATGAGTCCTTGGGCCGGGAAGGCCACTGGTAACCTGGAGTGCATTAGGAAGAGCATTGCCAGCAGATTGAGGGAGGCCTCTGCCTAGGCTGGATGAGGTCACATCTGGAGTGCTGGATCCAGTGCTGGGGTCCCCAATACAAGAGGGAGATGGAGCTACTGGAGAGAGTCCATGAGGACTACTAAAATGGTTAAGGGACTGGAACATCTCATGTTGTGTTGCATGGTGCTGAGCATGCTGTAACGAGCTTGTGTAGCCAGTTACAGTCATCAAAAGCTCCCTAAAAACTTCAAACTGCCTGACAGAAAAGGCATTTATAGCATCTTTCCCAATCTGGGAGAGATTAGTGGTCCTGCAGTGCCACCCAAGGTGTGGTATGTCTTGCTAAATTGCTCCGGGGAGCCTTCCATCTTACTTATGGTCAGACTTCAAGCTCTCCAGGAGCTCGTGCTTCAGAAGTCCATACGTCACACTGTGTCACAGCAGCAATATTATAGAGATGAGTCTGTCTACTGCAGGCTGGTGGGTTCTCACCCCCCGTAATTCAGTGCTCTTTACAAACATGCTATCAGTATTTATCTCTGCTACTGTGTTGCCTTAGGACACAACTAGAGATTAGGTCTGCCTTGAGCGAGGCTTGCTCTGTGTACATGGTACTCTTTCAAGGCATCAGTTTAGTTCCCCCGCACTGGCCTGAGGAGGGCAATATTGATCCTATGCTTTTAAATCTGATCGAGTAGAAAGAAGTAGAACAACATATTGGGTATTTGATTGAGAAAATCAAATTCCTACCAAAGAGAATCTGTACAACTCAATGGAGTTGAGTGATTAAACATGTGATTAATTACTTTGTTCTTAAGTGCAGTAAGTTGTGCTCTGTAGAGAGATGAAAACCTGTTGAACAGAAGTGTTCACCACCTTAAGAGAGCACTTTCAGAAGTGATGCGAGTTAATCTGTAAGAAGGTCGTGAAATCAAGTAACACAAGGAAGCAAAACTCTTTTTTCTTTCCTCTTAAATGTTTTCAGTAAAAATGCTAGAGGCTCCTTTCAGCATGCCAGGTTGGAAAACTCCATCCCAAGATGCTGCTTCAAAGCCTTTTTGCCTCATAATCAGCTACTATCTATGTCATTACTTCCAAACCCATTTTCTTTTTCTCGTAGATAATGATGTCAATGTTGTTTAAATCATCCTGCATCCTGATCTAAGGCACTTGTCTCATGAACACATTTAAACACACACAGGCAGGAATGCTCTGGAAGACTTCTTTTCTTTGAGGCCAGGATGGAGGCCAAATTCTGAGCCTCTTGCTGTCAGTGATGGAGATTCAAAGGATAAATTCTGAGCCTCTGTGTGAGCATTTTACATCACCTGAGAAAGTGTCAAGCTCTGTAATGTTAGCCAGAAACTTTAAAACCTTTATGGATTAGAAGAACGATTCCCACGGCTTGCTTTGGCCCTTGTCATCTTAAAATGGGACATTGCAAGTTGAGGGGCACAAGGCTATTTATTTCTGACAGTGCAATTTCGTCCTCACGGGAGATCAAATGATTATGTTGACATTCGGCCTAGCTGCACCTTCATCACTGATTTTTTTTTTTCAACTAAGTAAAGGAGCTGGATTAGTTTTGCTGCACATATCTGTTGAGATCCCCCTCTTTCATGGGGATCCCCCTAATTCCATCAGACAAGGTAGAGGTAATTTTGGCAGAAGAAGTACTCTATTCCAGCAATTGTATTTCAGTTAAGATTGAGTAAAAATTAAAAAGAGGAAAAAAAAAAGGTGCAATTCTTATAATATTTTTCCACTAATAGTTTGGAGCATGAGAGAAATAGAAATGGGAATGAGCAATCCTAATATAATATCGACTGCAAACAGTCCAACAGAACTCTAAGTCAAGCAGGATTATGGAAGTAAAGGAAAAACAAGTTGGCCAAGAAACGTAGAACAAAATATACCAACCAACCGATATATTCATTAAACTGATACACTGTCCATTTTTTGGCAAACTTCTGATTTTTTTTCTTTGGTTGAAAATTCTACTATCACTTACCTTGCGATAAAATATTTGATGGAGTTTGAAGTATTTCTACCAGACTAAAATTTTCTTCCTGGGATGCTATTTACAGCCAACAATTTATTTGAGTCTTGGAGGTGCAGTTCCCATTACCATTAATAATGTGTGCATGCTGTGAAGATAACCATAATCCCTTTACAGATTAAACACTGGGTATTGTCAAGCCTTTTTCTAAAGCAGTAAATCTGAAAACATTTCTTCCAAATGAGTGTATTTTTTTTTCCTGTGTGGATAATTACAGTATTTTTGACAGCTCTGGCTGAGCAAATCAAACTCAAGTTTCCTCCTGGAAAGCATTGGATGTGAATGGGTGGCCTGTTTAGTGGAGTTGGTCAGAATCTTTGAACGTCACACTGAAGAGTCTCTAGGATATATTTTTCCTGGAGCCAATAAGATTTATTTATAAGTTCTTAAAACTTAAAAAATCCTCATGCTGAGACATATCAAGTGGGATTGCTGGATTTAATTTTTTTTTTTAAATGTGCCCATTCCACATTGATATACATTCAGTGCTGCAGGAGAAATGTTATGTGAGTTTTTTAAGCTGTGGATAATCACAGAATATGATCTCAAACGAAAAAACATTATTTTCCTATTTGAAATATAAGTCTCTGTATGCACTAGGTGCAGCATATCTAGTTTTGCTCTCCCTGGATCTGTTATACCCATAGCTGAAAACAAAACTGATGTAAAGAACTTTAGCATCAAACCTGTAGAAGAACTGTGTTGGTATAAATAAGATGAAAGAGTATAGCTCTTGTGCTTGCCTGTAGTGTGGATAACTGTGGGAGACATGGATAAACATGTTGATAAACGCAGAGGCCTGATGGTGGCCCTGTCCTGTAGATCTCTGTTTTATTACTTATGCAGATACATGCCAGCACGGGAATCAGGATAGACAAAAATATGACTGATGTACTGGCATCTTCAAGCATAGCAAGACAGGGCATCTAAGAGAAAGATCTAAGCTAACCAAGAGACAACACAGACCTAAAATCGAGTCTCTCTTTAACAACATGCTCTTACTATAGATATAACGGATCCATTAAAATACAGGGCTAAGTTCAGGCTCCTGGATGAGCAGAAGTCCTGAGTGGGAAAGGCCTTCACATTTAGCATTATCTAATGAAATTTCTGTCCTGCTTCATCTGCTAAGTGAAAGCTGAAGAGTCTTCAGTTCAGGGCTGCATCTGCCTTCGTGGTCCCCTTTAACCAAATGCAAATCTTCACCATGTTCACCCGCTATGAAGAAGCAGTCACTTTCTTCTTTCAGCCATGAAATGGTAATAAATTGCAAATTCATTCTTAAGGGTAATATAAGGATTTTGCTTTTTAAAAGCATATTCATAACCTCCACTGTCGTGCTATCACTTTACGTATAACATAATTTAACTGTCAACATAATTTGCTTCCACTTTCTTATTTACAAACTACGTGGTATCAGCTGAAGATCGGTGCTTGCACGGTCCTTATCTCCTTTCAATCCCACCTTTCATCTGCACATTCAGGCAGAGGTGGGGAGAGCAATAAGTAAGCATGAATACAGTAGAATACCTAAGCACACACTGAACCTGAAATATATGATTATTTGAGTAAAGTCAATGACATAATTTAAACCTAGATACAAGCTGAGCCAAAGCTTAATTTAAAAACTACATTTTAATAGGACTGTTTTAACAATAGACTCAGGAGCCTAGTTCTAGTCATTTACATGGCACTCTAAATAGAGTTTTTAAACTGTTGTTGAACATGTCAGCTTGTACCCAAAGAGGAAAGCATATGTGAATATTCCTCTTTTTACCCAGACAGAACATTATTCTGAGGAAGTAAGGCACTGTGGCCAAAATCCTTAGTGGAGCTCATTAAAATGAATAGGAACTGACCCCTGAACATCTTGTAGTTATTCAGGCAGATTATCTAGCCTATCCAAAACCTCATGGAATTGGAATGGAAACTAGGTCCAGCTTAAGACTTATTTACTACGAACTTAGATTTCTCCTGAGCTACCCTTGAATGAAATAAGATGTCATCCTTTCACATTCAAATTGCAATCTGCTAATGTGTAAAATAAAATGAAAAATTTTCTTTAAATGGCATAGCAGCAAGTTTCTGCTGGGGAGATTTTGGCTCAGCCTGCATAGACTGTTCCTGTTATTTAGAGATGCTCAATTTCTTTTACAAAACTGTTCTACTCTGGGTAGTCTCCCTGTTGGCTGTGGCTCCCTGTGGCTCCCTTGGGCTGTGACAAAGGTGCCCACAGCTGTGCCCAGGACCCATGCACACTGAGCCAGATTTGGCCCTGTTCCTACTGACGTAGCAGCAGAAGAAAGTTCGTTCCTCCATGTCCTCAACTAGGATCTAGAGTGTGAGGTGGAGACAAACTTGGCTTCTCAGGGGAAGAGACTCTTCCTCCATGCTTGCTCCTGGCTGGCATCCTCACACTTCAGTACCATTTGAAAATGGCCTTTGAAGAGGATAGAGGAAATTCAGGTAAGGATCCCTTCCTTCCTTAAGGATTAATTCCAAAGGATTTATACCAAGAACTTCAATTTTTTTTTCAGGAGGATTTTATGAAGTGCAGAACATTCAGGGTTCATAGAACTTGAACGACTCAAAAACATTTAAGGGCAGATATCACTATAAAGCACCATATTTCTGCAGACGTCTGGTGGAGCAACTACGATAGAGAATGAATCTATACTCTTATTTAAAGAAAATCTACTATTTATCTTTAAAATAATGTTCAGATTTTATAAGATGATATCTATGTTGCAGCAAGAAGGCTCTTTAGATTCTATGATCACTATGTGAACACATAAAGTATTTCAAATGAGGAAATATCTGTTACATCTAATCCAAAAAAGCAAGGGCATAACAGTTCTCACAGTGCAGTCAGTGCTAACAAAACGTGAACTCTCTGCACCTGATCTCATCTGCTAGTCTGGAAGGAGCCACTCCAGTCAGCTCTGTAAGCAGAACTCTACAGATCTACTGAAGATCAAGAGTTGCTCACCAGGCAATAAGTCATTCAGGGCCCCCATTGAAAATGTCTCCAAATTCAGAGGACTGTCTCTATTCACACATCACAGACACCTCCCGTGTACCACAAGTACAAGAGTGCCAAGGACTGTTGGTAACTTTTGAACATAGTGCAAGCACAACAAATAAAGTGGAGAAGGCAGCAGTAGGAAGAGCTAAATAATATTCAGTGGGAGAATGCACTCCCAAAGAGAAAAGAATAGATGCCTTGAGTGCTGTGGTGGGAATGATCATCCTGGAATAGATCTCTCACTGATACAAGTGAATCAGCATAGTTCACAGATTTCTCTGCTTTTTATGACAAGGCTCGGCATTCTGCCATATGCATATTTTGTGGTTCTGTGATAGCTTAGTCAAAAGCTATCAAGAGATTTGAACAGAAGAAGGAAGCAAAATGACTGGTCTAACCACACAGCTCTGTTCTTCCCTCTGGTACAGAAGTAGCTACACGTGCCTTGAGGATGCACAGGTTCAAACACAGGCAAGAGATGACAGCAGTGTAGGGTTCCTGACTGTGGAGATGGTCTCTGTTGCTTATGCAAGGTCCCAGGAAAAAGTTCTTGGGGTTGTGGCACTTGCGGGTAGAATTTGGTTATAAGAACATGCTGAACATACTCAAATCCAATGCTGAAAAGGTGCAGGAAGGCCAGAGTGGGCCAGGAGGCAAAGGCTGAAGCAGAGTCTCCAGCAGAGACAGGCACTGGGTTCATGTCCACTGTCTCCTCTCTCTTCATAGCCCTATCTCACTTCTTTCCGGTCAAAGGTCACTTGTGAATAGCAACAGGTTTGGTATTTACACCAGTGGCAAGACAAGAGATTGAAGCTAGAAGCATTTGAATAGAGCTTTTTAAGTTTACCATAGAATCTGATGATTTCTCCATTTTTTTTCCCATTCTCTAAACCAATGCTCAATTTCTCTACTTCAATGGGTATCAACTTGTGATCTATGTGGTCCTTCTGTGTGCTACTTCTAGATGACTGATAACAGTAAACTTTTATATGCTAGGTTTTGTGACATTTCTGCAGAGGTCTGTGCCTCTACCTATAGCAATGTGCAACATTTTTAGGGACCTATAGCATGGAAAAGGTTGAAAAATCTTTCCACTTTAAAATTATTTTAACTGTAAGTGAGTCTTCTGCTTCTGTAAGGGAATTATTTGGTGAAATATTAAAAGCCTGCCTTTCACAGATTACTGAAACTAATATATAACATATGTTTATATTTCTCTCTCTCTCTCTCCTTGAAAAGAGTAACAGGACCCATTTCCTATATGTAGCTGGGAATGATCCTAAGCTTGACATGCCTTACTGTTCTGAACAGCCACTTCTCTTCACAGTGTTGGTGAACTTCCATAAGTGCATTTAATATAATGAGTATTGTTTATCTTTGTGTGTGTGTGTGTGTGACAGCGGGGGAAATGAGCACACTGGAATGACTTGTCTTGGTAAGTTTTTTTTTAAGATTTTTGATATTTGTTTGGTAAATATATATATGTATTTACATACATACATTTTTATTTACGCAAAATGAACGAGTCTTGTACCTGGGGTGTAGAAGGCACTCATTTCTTTTGGAGAGGTTTTCAGTTCTACTAATGTATCCCACAGATTCCGAGGAATGATGTAACTTCCACGCAGACGAGCTTTCCCCTTTCCTCGTTGTTTTAGAGGAATTTAGTGGTTGACCATACTAGAGCCATAGTGTGGGACTGGGCTTTGCACAGTCCTGAAGACAAAGGATCAGGACTTTGAACTTGATTTGAAATTCTATAGGAAACTGATATAAAAGGCCTCAGCATCTTGTGTCTCAGTTGAGACTGTTACATATGGAAAAGCTCTATTGCCTTCAGGCTGAAGCAGGGCTCGTAAAATCTTATTGTGCTTTTAGCTGCATGGTGCAAGGGGTCTACACGCATGGGTAGAGCTCTGCCTAGCGTGTGGCCTGCGGACAAAGCAGCGGCTCCGGCTCTCTGGATCCCAGAGCTTGATTAGATGAGTCACAAAGAGGTGCCCTCTCAAAAATCAAATCTGACTAAGTCCATCATCTGCCTGAAAAGCTTTGTTTATTGTTCTGCCCTTTAATAGCAAGACATGCATGGAATTCGGAGGGGAGGAAATAATTCAGAATATCCTAGATGCTGCGCACGCTGGATGTGCGCGGAGCAGGACACGTCTCTGCAGCCTACGAGCTGCCCCTGCACGCTGACACCGTTCCTTCAGCTTCCCGAGACGACAAAGCTGGAACTAATTGGGCGAAGCACGCAAACTTTCACTGGTGGGTGCACAAAGCCAAAGACAGGCTCTGGCGCTGAATGTTTTCCCCTGAATACATTTCCACGGTACCTGGCCTCGTTTTAGCCTGAACAATGCATTTTTTGTCCACGGACACTAAAAATAGCTCATGTACTAATTAGAAAAAAAACAAGCTGTGACAGAAAACAATAAAAGCGAGGAAATGGGAAAGCATTTCTACATAGCCAGCAGCTTCGCTGGCACCATTTCTAGCTATGAAGAGGGTTATTAGTGAGCCCCGAATTATATAAACAGTTCCCACTGCCAGCCAGCATACACCAGAATCATCATTTACTTTCAAATTTACTCAAGTCAGCGAAATCCACCTTTTCATCGGGCTAGTGGAAAGATTGGCAGGGGCTTTTAAAAGTGGGATTATGATTGGGTTGGGAAAAAAAAAAAAAAAAGACTTTTTTTCTCAACAGTTCAGCGCCCTCACCATCATCCCGGTTTCTTCCATTGACAAAAAGGGCCCTTATTCCCGCTCGCGCAGCACGTTCTCCGGCCGCACGCTGCCTCGCCAGACACATCCTCGTTGGATTTGCTGCTGCCTTGAGGACGATGGATCACGGGAGTGGGAGGGGATGCAGGGGACAGAGCTACACAAAGTGCATTCGGGGCTGAGCTAACGCTGGGGACAGTTTAGAATAGTAAGCGGAGCAAATCAGATCCGGGAATAATGGGAAATAATCCATCTTGGTTGCTTTTTGCATCATTTTAAATCGTGCCTGTGGTGATAGGCGATTTGTCCGTTCAGCTCACTCGTTTTGAGGGTGAAAGGGAAGCTGAGCAGCCTAAATCAAGGTTCATTTTTGCTCCGTATGGGACAGAGCCGCTCGGAGGTGCCGGGGCTGGTGGCCAAGCACGCAGGCAGCCAGGGCCACAGGCTCTGCTATCCCGGCAGGCCCCAGGCACGGCGGGAGGCCTCGGTTCGCTAAATCCTTCCAGAATTGCATAACTTGGAACAAGGGAGCTGCCTCCTACCGTGCGGGTCCTGCGGCCACAGGTTATGCAAGGGCTCAAACGTTTTGCTGGACAGGGGCCCAATCTCTCAATATCATTTTTCTCCTGTCTAAAAAACAGTAATAGCACTAGTTTCCTCAAGACAGGAAGCAAGTGATTCAGTCTTAGTTGCAGAAAAGAAAGGTCCGAAGCCACCAGGCAAAATAACCCAGTAGTAGAAGAAACGGGAGAATAAAAACCTGGGATGTCCAATTTATGAGGCAGTTCTGATCTGACAATGGCTTGTGTTAAAACTCTTACCTTCCACTTTTAACCTGTCCGGTCACGTGCATAAACCGGCTTGCAAACCTTGCAGGAGGAGACCAAACCAGTGAGATTCATGAGGCTGATTCATGTCCCTCACACATCACTCCGGTGCCTTCACACTGGAGCAGAGCAAAGTTGCCTTGCATGGCCCAAGGAGCCTGCACAGGATGTCTGAATAGCAGGCTGGCTTTCCCAAATCAGCACTTAGAAAACTTAGGGCTTGAAAAGCACATCCCTAAGAGAAAAATAAACTGGAACGAACTCCTGATGGCATTTCTGCATGTATTTTCTAGATGAGAATTACACTTAGAATTAGGATAAAATAAGAACTAACATGTGAGGGAGAGTATTTGTGATTGGGATACTGTTTTTTCATAGGCTATCTTCCATTTATTCAGCTGGAAGATGGTTTTGTACCCTGATAGAAGAAGGAGGAGGTTCCACCACAGGGACTGGCTAAGCCAGGCTGATGGCCGGTGGCTGCTGGCAGAGGCAGTGCTGCCTCCTCTCCTCTCACTGCCCTGGGGCCACCTCCTCTTCCTCAGGCTGCCTCATTCCCTCTGCAGACCAGTTCTGCCCACCGAACCTCAATGGAACCAACTGAAGTAAAAGGAAAAGAATATTTTTTAGCACTGATCCCTTTAAGTCATGCATTTTCTGCATGGAAGCTTAGCATCAACTCCGTGCTCATCCCAACACTTGCACATTTCTTGTGGGATGAAGGCCTTTAAAATTAGCTACTAACCTACTATAGAGTTGTCTATAGAGATGGACCACTCTGCTGACTTCACACTAACTTCTAGAATTTAAGCACCATTATTTCATAATGTAATTTCATGCGCTATTACCACCCGCACCTAAGATAAATGGTGATAAATGTTGGTAATTGAGACCAGCCAGCAAATGTGGGTTCCCAGGCATAGATCCATGGGCCGAGCTTCCAGGATAACATGGATGCAGGGAAAGGCTGTTTTTTTGCAGCAAATGCCCCTTGTCAAACCTAGGTGGGGACTCAGCTTGCTCTCCTGCCAGCGACCCATGTAGAACAGCTTGAGCTGGTCATTGGAGCAGCACAGTGTTCCTGCCTAACAGCAAGGGCTATGAAGCTACTAAACACCCTCTTTTGTGTATCTAGTGCATTATTTATTAAAGTCATTTTTTTTATGTATCTAGTGTATTGTTATATAGACTTTTTGTCAGTGAAGACAAATTACTCCTTTTTTAAAAAAATAAAAAATGTCACTGTTGCCCTGAACTGTCGGTGACAGTAGCAAACACCGTGATTCGATTATTCACCTTTGTAAAGATTAATCTTTATCAGGAGAAAGTCTGCTTTTTCAGAGAGGGGGAACAAAAGCCTGCACAGGAGGAAGGTGGCAGAAAGGGGAGCCTTTGTTGTCACATCATTCACTGTGTTACCTCAATTCAAAATTTCAGTGGGTCACTCTTGGAAGATTATTTCTGAAAAGTAAATAAATTGCTGTGAGCAAACATGGCTCTGAAAGAAGAATCTTTGGAGGATCTTTGAAGTTTCCTGATCGTAATGCCATCAGGTTAACCTCCCCACAGCAAGCAAAAAGGATCTGCACTGGTGCAAGTCCGGACCTTGTGGAGAGCTTGCTTGCGAGGAGGTGTGGGCATGTGGAATGCTCCAGTCTGACAGATAATATATCTGGGAAGTGCTTTGAAGTTCGACCTGAGAATCTCTCATATTGGGCCAGTTACTGTGGATATAATTTAAACCTGCAAAAAAAAAATCTTGTTAGCAAACACATATTTTGTTCCCAGATTAGCATTTTCTGCCAATTGCAGGTATTTTTAGTCTTCTGCCTAATGCTGTGAGTTGAAGTGGACCATGGGAACAGACTGAGGCTACCAGAGTTTGGGGAAAACATGCTCTACAACAAGCTTAAATATGCCCAGCGAATAACAGAGTTGCTAGGCACGGTAAATAATAGAGTCTAATTCTCTTTTTGATTCATTGTTGGAAGATATTTTGCTCTGCTTTGTCTTTGTGGTTTTAAAAACCCAGCAGAAGGCTATTTAAAGCAGTGGAGAAACTTGAGTTGAAAAAAAACACAATGGAGTGAGACTTATTGGAACTAGTTACATGTCAGAGCAGTTAGCTGAAAACATATTTTATAGCCTTGGTTTCTTCTCCTCGCTATATAATAATAGTTATGTTTTAGTTTGAAAAGTGGGTGCATTTTTGGGAATTTGATTTATGAGCAGCGAAAGCTAAACCAGGGCAAATATGGCAGAAAATTACAAAAATATCCGGCAACTAGACTGTTGCTTTCAAAATTTCTTAGTTAGCAGCAGCGCCTGGTTTTGAGAAAATTACAGCACTGTCCTCAGATTCCTCCTCATCTCTGGGATTCGGAGGAGGGTTTTGGCCCTGGTGGCAGGTGTGAAACAGATGCTGCCTCCAGCCAAGGAGACTCTCCTCTGGGCTACAGCAGTGGGACAGAGCAAGAGCTTCCCAAGTATATTCCCAGCTTTGTGAAAATCTGTTTTTCCCTGTCATATCTCTGTGCTAAAGCGATACCAATAGCAGAGCATAAGAACACATTTTTTTTTCCCTTTCTGTGAACCATTTCAAACCAAAGTGGAAAGAAATCTCTGCTTATTTTCCTTGAGTGATGTGTGAGGATTTCAGTGCTGCTTAATCAGCCGAGCTGCTGTGTTTCTGTTATCTTCTTACTCAGAAGAATTTTTTTTTCATTTCCTTAGTAATACTCCTCAGAGCAAGGAACTAAACTTGAAAAAGGAAAAGCAAGGTTTTTGCTGGAACAAACTGTAAGCTTGCTCTCTCCCTTAATTATGACTTTTCTATCTGGTTGCTTAAAAGGACTTCTGCTGCTGCCTCTGGTAGAAATTTGGAAGTAATACTTTCCATTTGTATTCTGTTATCTTTCAACATGCTATTGCAGACTTGATTTTTTGTTTCTCTCTAAACATATCCACAAGAGAAAGCTGCTCTCTACGCTGTCCCAAAGCCATTCTAAACTCAGCCCAAGCCAAACCATTCTAAACTCATCCAAATTCTACTGAATTACCCCCTTGTTACCACCTGCAGGTGACATCCTACAGATAGGCAGTAATAATACAGTAGATTATACAGTAGATACAGTATACTAATAATACAGTAGATTATTAGGCAGTAGATATAATAAAGGTAGTTTCTTCATTGATTTGCTAGTATTACATTTTTCGAGTGAATCATAGGACTCGTGTAATTGTGATCTAACACACCTTGCTCCAACGGTGGTCTGCAAGTCTTCCTCTCCTCTCCTCTAACGCTGGAGCTCTCCCATCGTCTCCTGTTTGCGGCTTCAAGTTTGGAGCTGGAAAAATTCCAGTGACTTCATTAGTGCCTCACTGGGGACCAGCACAGAACTGACCTGCCTGGAGTTAAACAGCATTTAACACTGCATAACTTACTGTGATATCAAGAAGAAATTAAACGCTGGGTGCCCTGAGATGGCTTGGTGGGTCCACGCCCCCTCCTTTAGCAGATAACATGTTACCTCTCCTCTCTGAGCAGCTTTGGGAGAGCAGAGAGGTGTCTCAGCTACCATTGAATAGGTAGATACCTATAAATTGTAGTGTAAAAACTGAATATAATTTTGAAGTCATTTCACAGCTTGCTCTTAGGGTTTGGTTTTGGCTAAAATGATTAGGTCCTGTTAAACCTGAAGGTGTCTCAGGCTCAGGTGGCTCAGGACTGAGCTCTCTGAGGATAATTGAAAACCAGAATCAAGCTCTTTGTGTTTGGAGAGGTAATGTGGAGGTCAACCTTGCTTTCCTTGGATGGCTGGTGTGCTTCTGAAAGACAGCAGAAAATAACAGAAATGAAAAGAAGGAAAGGAAAAGGAAAGGGAAAGGGAAAGGGGAAAGGAAAAGGGAAAGGAAAAGGGAAAGGGAAAGGGAAAGGGAAAGGGAAAAAGAAAGGGAAAGGGAAAGGGAAAGGGAAAGGGAAAAGGAAAAGGAAAAGGAAAAGGAAAATTTAATGAAACTGTAAAA
>JAVCKT010036638.1:0-11733 GCA_032273925.1 Rhynchotus rufescens | reverse complement strand
GGGGGGGTGGGCGGGAGGAAGGAAGGAAGGAAGGAAGGGGTATATACTCTTGCCTACTCATGTTTTATCAAAAAGATACGCATAAAAAAATTCAAAATATCAAAAGACAGAGCTTGAACTTTAGCCCATTAAACAGAGATTTTGTTGTTGCTTTTTATTTCCTCTTCCTTTTTTCCAGTCACATTGCAGAGATACATAATAGTAAAAATTTTAGGCAGATGAAAATTTGAAAAAAATTTAAGTACATAAGTCATTGATGTTTTTCAGTGATTTGTCTTTGACGTTACTTTTTTCATTTATTATGTTAAAATAGTCCCATTTCTGGACCTCTACCCATTCTTAATGCTCAAAGTTTTCATTTCTTTGAATTACCTTTACCAGAGAACTTCTGGAGAGACATCCTTTCTTTATCTAAAATCTCCATTATTCTCCATTATTAGTTCTTTTTTTTTTTTTTTTTCCAGTTTTCAGACCTTGAGCTTCTCAGCTCTCTCTATTTGCTTTTAATACAAAACAGTTATTTTACTGTTAATAGTACTTGATGCAGGTTTACATCTGGATTTAAAATACATTTGGTTTATATACAAAATATTCAGTTTATAAAAGATTTAGAATATTAACATTTCTACTCTGAATGTAGATGAGGTTAATAAGATTCTCAGCTGGCAGACAGATCAAGTGGTGAGAAAATCCGAGTGGGTTAGGAAGATTAGTTTGATTAATCCAAAGCATAATTCCTAACTTGACCTGTCTACATCTAAATTACACCATTTTGTGTAAAATGTGCTTTAAAATAAAGAAGCACTCCCATTCGCTTGTTCAAGTACAGAAATGAGAAACCAACCGTTATTTTGTTTCAATTATAAATACTACTGTTGTACAGTCTGATAATTTTGTTCTCCTCCTTTCTCCTTTCATTTTTTTTCCTTGAACCCATTCAGCCTAGTTCTATTAGTGTTAACTATTCAAGCACCTAAGCCAACACTTAAACATCATAATTATTTTAATAGGTCCTATTATTTGTAAGATAGATCTCATGTTAAAGGCAGAGGGTAGATTGACTTGAGAAGTTGAACTATTATAGCTGGATAAACTTCTGTAGTGGGATAGTTCTCATGTGGATGTTTGCAAGCAGCAAGGTAAAATAATCAGCATGTGTACAATCTATCAAAGAACTATGAGAGATCTGGGTAGTACACCTCTGCTACAGAGAGGATGTGCAATCCAGAAACTGTTCAAACATGATGTATATACACTATACCTTGTGCTGGTAATGAGCAAAGCTTAACAGCATGCCTAGTTTATGCACAAAGTAATGTACTCATTTAAATTTATGTCTGATGTATGGATGACAGATGGCAATCCATAGGACATAAACGATACCCTTTATAAAGAACTGATCTAATTTAGGTAGCAATGCCAAGGCCTGTGGCCACTGATTTGAGCCCAACCAGTAGACACTAGCCCCATGCTGACTATGTGGGTGTTTAGGGGACAGTGACCAGCTATAGCAAACAGCAGTTGATGTATACAGTAATCCATCTAGCAGATAGCAAGGAGGAAGCAGGTGCTTCCACTGTTTCAGACCATTACTTCAACATGATTCTACATTTACCCATATTACCAGTAGCAGTTTTATGAAAGCACACAGCAGACATTGGGGCATTGTGTTCGCTGGAAACACAGCTTATGCTAGTAATTAACCTATCCCCCCTGTGCAACTCATCACTTGCCCTTGACTGACATTAAGAAATGAAAAGTACACGACAGGGAAGAAAAGTCAGTTCTGCATATATACCACCCATGCAATGCAAAACAGATGAGTTAACTTATCTCCCTGAATGACTTGCCCACACATTTCAGTCCAGAGTACCCTACAACCCAAATTAACATAGACACATGGTGTCTGTGAGGATCTTTGAAGTTTGTCTTCCCCTAAATATGTACTTCGCAAAACAGGTATTTGATGTATTGAAAGAATGTGAAATTGTAGATATAAACACTTCTGAAAAAGTGATCCTGGATTTGACAACAGGAATTATTTTAGTATTTTTTCTTGCACATTTTAAAGCTGTTGTTTAAACAGTTATATAAAGGGAAAGAGTATCATCTAAAAACAGTGATAGAGAGCAGGATGGTCAGAAAGAAAAGAAATCAAACCTAGCATGGTGGAATAATATTTTGGTTAACTGAAAATCAAAGTATATTGCAAACTATATAATATCTTTCCCTGGAAATTTTGCATTTCAATAACAGTGGAGTATCTTTTATTATTTTATTTTTAGTTGCAAGGATCAATCTAATCCTTTCTGGTAATTTGAAATGGGAAATTAAAATTGGAAAAGACATTTCTTAAAAAAAACAATGTAAGGGAATTTCAACTCAATTATGAGTTGACATTGCATTCAAAAATTCAGTCCAGTGCATATGAAACAAGGAATTCTGTGAATTGACCATCTGTTTTATTCTTCATACATATGTCTGCAAGGATAAAAGATGTTCAGAACTACCTAATGTATTAATCTGTTAAATAATGAAGTTGTATGTGTGTTCATAGTGCAGTGTAAATTAGTTTACCTATTGATTCACTTTGTCTTTTTATATTGTAGGAAGTTTGTCTAAATATAGGTAATTTTCTGTTAAGTTAAAAGTCTCTCAGATCTGTTGAGCATTTTCACTAAGCTTTTGAATTTCCTTAAGCTGTGTATTATTCTGTTAATATCATAAACACAATTGCTGTCATACTACTCTTCAAACCACTTTTCAAACTACAAAATAACCTCTTTTTAGATAAAAACCTCCTCCTCTGCAGCAGTGACTCAAATATTTTTCCAATAGCTGTCTCTGTGCTATAATTTGTGTGAATCTCAGCTCCAAATAACTATTTCTCCTACAGTTTTATTTTGCCACTTAATGTTCCTATAACTTTCACAGTGGATAACTTTACAGCTGATCTGTTTCAGAGGGGGTCCAAACTGGGGGAGGGGAAACATAAGATTAAATGGATATTTGATGTTCTATTTGTCTCCACTGATTACTCATTTACCTCTAGGAAAGTAGGGGTCACAGTAGATCAAAATAAATGTATATTTTCTTTCCCTTCTTTAAGTCTTCTAAATACTTGCTTCTCTTCCTTAGCTTCTGTAAGTTGTCCATATGACCTCTATCATGTGGTGAGAAAGTGCTTATCAGTGTGTAACATGCAGGAGGAATTATGTGGGCAGAGAATATAGAAATCAGTGGAAAATGGCAAAGCTTGTCTTTTGCCATAATAAATACACTGATGTTTAGACTACACAAAATAAAAATGTTAGCGAAAAATAAAAGAAAAGCTTATGGGGATCATGTAGAGCCATGTAACAGAACAAAGAATAAACTCAGAAAAACAATTTGCACAACTTAAATGGTCTTGAATTTTTTAAGAGTTTTCATCATGTTTTCACATGAGCTTATTGACTTTTTAGGGTTTTTTTTTTTTTTTTCAATACAACCCAGGCTTATTCTACCAGAAATTTGGTATCTCATTGTCTTGGAAACACATGCGTTACACTTTGAAAGTGTTGAAGCAGGGGAAGGAGATATCAAATACTATGTCAGCAGTAGGCCCGATTCTGACAGTATCAGATTCACAAACAGTCTGTCTACCATAGGTCTGATCACCTTCCTAAGAGCAAATCGAGTTCACAAATAGTACAGTCAACTATAAGCTCGACTCTGGCAGCACTGGATTCATGAACAATCTGTTGACTGTAGGTACGATTGCCTTCTAAACAAGCCATTGAGTTCACAAACAGCACGATTTATTCAAATGCCATATTTACAAAGCAGGTTTCAGATGCCAGTAGAGGAAATTCTCTACTACAGCGTGGGATTTTTAGCTAGCTCTGATGTACAAATGTGCAGTCATCACTCACTCTAGAAGATGGGAGAGGGGTCTCAGTTTCGAGTTTCCTCAGGTGGCATCCTGATCCGAAGCTGGAGGAAAGGGGGAAGATGTTACAATAGAATCTTTCCTTTAACTTCTGAGTGTTCTCAGGCTGCGCCCTGATTTGAGGGAAGGAAAAGGGGTTAGCTTCTCATCTGATCCAGAAGTTATGATGGAATCTTTCCTCTAATTTCCCCTCCATAACTCACCTTTTATCCTTTTTCTTAGTGTTAGGTGGAGCTTGAGTGATTGTAGTCATACTTGTTATTGATTGATGAAAAAGCTTCTCTCATTTAAAGGAACAGTTGGTCAAAAATCCAGAGTGTACATTCAATGAGGCATGGACAACTTTGGGGATGGAGATGTGTTGCCATGTGTTGCGCTTCCATGGAGATGCAGAGGTGTTATGCATTATAATAAGCTTATAAAGAGCAAAGTTCAAGCAGAGTTCATTCAAAAGGAGTGATTTGCCACCCTGCTGGCTCAGCATCAGACAATCGTGTATTTCCCCTGGGCAGCTCCTGTGCGGCTCACCAGCAGCACGACACAGGGAGTGCAAAGGACTTTGGCCATGGTGTCTTTGCTCTGCTCTGCTCTTCATTACTCCACTTTGCAGCTGCGAGGAGGGCAGATTGTGCTGCCTAGGGAACTATGGAGGAGCAGAGTCCATGTGGACCAACCATCCTAGAAGTGGCAACCGTGACTCAGGCCAAGCAAGATTCTGTAATGCCAAAATATTTGTTAGGACCTAGTTTTTCTCTATGTTCCCCCTTTTCAAGGAATTCTGCCACAACATGAAATTAACATTTCCTTTGGAACATGCTAATGATTTGAAAATTATACTTTTTCTTGAAAAAAATATATTAGTAGTAAAGTCGTGAGAGCCATAGTAACAACCTCTTTTTAGTAACATATTTTTAATATACATTAACCTAATGTGTTGCCTTTTTTTTCATGTTTCATTGATACTGCCATAGCATGTCGATATTTTTCTAGCATTTACAGAATAATTATTCCAATAAATAAGCTTAGATGGAAAACTGTCATTGTTCATTCTGCATTTGTGCATGAAGCACTCATCAGTGTTCACAGGGAGGTTTTTGCAACATATCTATGTCTTCTAGGTCTCAGTTCAGTGATATTCCACAAGCAGAGTAAACACACTTTTATGGGAAAAAAAATAGAAAATCTACATTGATAGTAATATCCAGCAATTTCCTTGGGGTTCCACTAAGAAAATGCAATTTTCTTTGACATCTAGTTTTTCCTTTTCTGTATATTCCTCATTGTCAATAACTATATATTGAAGTTATCTTGGTTTTTAGTTCATTATTTAAAAAGCAATTCATCAATTTCAATCCATTTTGTATATTTGAAAATATTATGTTTATTATATGATATTATGCTTTTACATTCTAAATCTTTACTTGAATTAAATGTATTTAAAAGTAAATATATTTTGAAGTGTAATGGTAATAAAATAGTTTTCTATTTGAGGGTATTTACATAAAGAAAATATTTTCTTGCAATTTATTTTGTGTATAAGTGCACATCAGTTTCTTAAAATTTGAGTAATAGAAGATTTGAGGATCAAACTTCTATCAGTTTCCTGTCAGAAAACTTAGCACACCAGGAAAAAATAATAAATAGATAGATAAATAAATAAATAGTTAAAGTAGCAATCAAGAAGCAGCTTTAGGGACATAACCTGACATATGATTCACTCAGTTTTTAGAAGCTGAAATGTAACGTATAATTTTCAAACTCTCTTGACAGATTTAGAAAAGTGTTCTATAACCTCCAAGATCAAATGATAAGTTATGTTTAATGCATTTTGCTATGTTATGTATATACAATTAACAGACATTCATACTCCATTTCACTTTACATTAATTCCCAAACAACTTCATCCTCTAAAGCTACAAGTGACTCCTGTAAACGTCTTTACCCTCCCAGAGTGCTGAGGGCAAACAGCTCAGCTTCATGCCGAGGCTGCAGGACAGCCTCCTCGAGGCTGACTCCTATCTCCCTCCTCTTCCTCCTCTTTCTGCTCCAGGAGCTGCACCCAGTACAGTGTACTGGTAAAGGGGTTCATGCAAAATGTGCCCATGCTGTGACTCAGCACTTCACTGCAAATTATGGAGCGATGCATAAAAAGTCATTTTGGTTCATTTAAAGCACTCTGCCAAAGCTTCAGCTCCTTGATGATCGGCTATTTCTTATATTCCTCGTATTCCTAAAGCCAGCTCCATGCTATAGTATAAAATGGAGCAGATGCCGGGTGTTCCTTTTCCACTATACAACAATGAACTGCAATCAGCAATATGCTAATATTTCTATGTATTGAAACATCAGATACTATTGGGGAAAATATACTCTTTTTGATTTTATCTGCTTTTTTTTCCAATTGAAATATATTATACAGAAATAAACAAGGCATGGTTTGTGGGAAGCAATAGTGTTTAATTTTGTATCATTATTAATTTATTTATTTTAATGTCTAATAATAATATATTCTTGCTCCTCCAGCAGCACCTTCTTCCTCTTCTGTAATTCATACTTTTTAGCAATGATAAAGTTTCAAAAGCTTAGTTCTTAGAAGCCCTAATGGAATAACTTCATAGTGGACTCTGTTTTCTTACTATCCATGTTTCCTTTGGGCAACTGCATATTTCTTTATGAGAAAACAATATAAAACTTCTGTTTATACATATACATATAGATATACATTTACTGACCAATGAGGAAAGAGTTTTCTATTCATTCTGCTGATACAAATCTCTTCTTTTTATTAAGAAGTAAACTCCAGATTTGTTGCTATGACCTACTGCTGTACATCTGTCTTAATTAAATTGCTATATGGATATGTAACTCAATCCAAAATTGATATTAGTTTCACATAATCCTCTTAAAAGTTTTAAACTTTTGGTATTTTTCTGGTTGTTGAAGTCATATCTGTATAAACATATAAAGACATTTAGAATCTTTTGGATTAAAAACATTGAAGAAATAAACACCATGATGTAATAGATAAAGTGTATAGTGTAGCTTAGTGGTTAACACAATGTATTGAAATGTAAGTAGAAAATAGGAGTTAATCAGCAAGTTAATCAGCTTGCTTCTTATCAAGGGGAGTTTTGTTGGTTTTGACTGCTTCTTTCTTATGTGAGATGTTAAAGTGACCACCTGTCCCATATTTAACAAACAAACCAAAAAGATAAGAACAGGCAATTTAAAATGACTATCAGCAGGCGCTGTAATCAAATGGGTAGTCTTTCTTTTTATTACAATACCAAACCCAAATGTTATAGCTTTATACTTATTTAAAAATATTCAGCTTTTTGTGAAAAAAAAACAAAAGTACAAAAACAAAAAACAAAATGCAGTTTTGTTTCAAACAGTCATTTTGATTAACTCCGTACTGATAAAAAAGATTTCCTATGTGTACACCACTGCTGCTCTAGCAAGGTTCTTGATGTTATAATGGAAAAGTGGGTGGCCTCCCCGAACACAGGGTTGTGTACATCATGTATTCATGTATTCTTTTATATTTATTCCTTTACTAGTCTGATGTATTTGAGATCTCCCAAGGATGACTGAGTATCAGCGTATTAGTTCAGATAGCTTCACTTTGTACATGAGCTTTGCAAAGCAAATTGCATAATGGAAAAAAATGAGCATAGCATAACAGATGAAATACTTTGTGTTTGCAATAATAATGTGAGAAGATATATTCCACTGCAGTCATTTTTTTGAAAAAATAAATTTCTCTGGATGCATCAGAGATAACTCTAGTTGTTAGATCATGAAAGAGAGGAACATGGTATTAGTTTATCTAAATTTCATGGACAAGAGTTCTGTTTGATCTAGAAGAATGAGTATAACCATTTGTCTCAAATAAATATGAGTTATTATTTGAAAAAAAAAAAAGAAAGGTCCTTTTTTAAAAAATATAGGAATTCTTTTAAATTCAGGAAATCCAGGATTTTTTTTTTCTTCACAAATCTTTTCTATTTTTTTTGCATAAATTACAACAGAATATGGTATTTATTCTTCTCATATACAGAGGAAATGCCTATGGACTTCTTTTCTACTATTCGGCATACTCAACAGCCTTAATTGTGAGTGTATCAGAGAAGAGAAATTCATTAATTTGCTCATTTTCTCCAAGTAGTGACAACTCCAGTGCCAACAGTCATCCTTGGATAATGTCAAAATATTGAGGAAATAAATTACACCAGCAAGCAAACAACAAGTTTTGGGAATCATATGCCCTGTTCAGCGTTTTCACATAAATTCACCCTTTCTTTACTCACCAAAATCATAGTGTTCACACTTACACTCCTTTCCTTTGCATTTGTCACAAGAACAAATGCATTTGTCACAAGAACAGTTGTCAAAGAGATTTTAGAAAGTATAACCAGAATAATATTATCCATTTATTGATAACAGGGAAGAGCGGCAAGATAATGTGTTGTAGACAACTGGTTTAGCAAAGCAGGTGGAACAGTGTGCCAGCTCTGTAAGAAACCAGTGCCAGTTTGTGGGAGGTATTTTTTCAGTAGCAGCATCTGGCTTTTTGGCAGGCTCTTCAGGCTGCTTCCCTGACAGTTTCAGCCCCCTGTAAGTTGGTCACTTGGCTGTGTCATTTGCTGGGTGAATAGTCTATTTTGCTCTGAAAATCATCATTTTATACCACCTCCCTTTTTGGTTGTTAGTGTCTCTATTGCAGTCTTTGCCTATATACCTGCTTAATAGCAGCTCTTCTCTGAGTGATCTCAGTGGTGTCAGCAGGATTATTCACAGAGTTGTCCTGAAGAGATTTGTCAGCAAAGATTTACTAGTGTCATCATCCTAAAAAGTCCTTTTCGTAAAGGCAGAGATTATATCAACAAAAGAGTTCTTTGGGGTGTAGAATTAATATCAGTTTCCAGAATGAAAATAAAAAAATCCTTACCAACTGTAGACATTTTTGCATGGGTACCTGCATCTCTGCTGCAATCTTTTCCAAGGTAAGCTTATTAATTTATAGTTTGCACCAGCAAAATGTGCACTGACATAACTGCACTGGAAAATTGTATTAAATGTAGACTAACACAGAATTTAATGGGAGAAAGTAAATCCACTTCCAAAGGAGTCACATATCAGATAATAATATATTGCACACTGCAGAAAAATCTCTATTAGATATTCGTGTTCACAACACAGTTATTAAAAATAAATACACATTTTTCAGTGCTGAAGTACTTCCATTTATTAAACTACTTTGTACAGAAAAGTAAGATAATTTATGTTTCAATATAATATGAAATTACTTACAAATATATTTTTATACATATTTTTCCACAGCACTGTAGCCATGAAATATGTGTTGTCGCAGTTAGTTCTTGGCATTATGTAGGAAAAACAAACGAGAGATGTGATAATTGGAATTAACAATAGGAAATTTCTGTTCTATATTCTTACACATGCAAGGTCCACAACTGCTCCCCTAATTTGCATATCATAAAGGATTCTAGAAATCTGGAATATACTAATCCTGTCACTATGATTAACAAAATGCTAAAAGCAAGGTTTGCTCTTTCTTTGGATGCTGACACAGGCTCATATAAACAGGCTCAGCTACACCATCACAAATAGGATTTAAGGTGCTCTGAAAACCTTTGCTTTGAAACTGATGCCGATATCAGCATATATTCCAATAGAAAATAGATGTTTTTTCAAGAACAAACTTTTCTTTACTATATTTTAAATTCTGTGTTTTATTTGGTTGTTTGGTTTTTTTTTCAGTAGCCTACTACACAGAAACACAGAACAACTTCTCCACTTCACAAATCATAGCAATGTTTAATATCTATACTTTGTAGTGCCTCAGGGCTCTATCTTAAAGCAACTAATTTATGCAACTGCAGATTGAAAATGCTCAATTTATTTTTACACTGACTGACAAGCTGTGTGATTTATTCTGTAGAATATATTATGAAATTTCTTCTTGTGTAAAGCAACAGGGAAAACATGATAGTCATAGCATTTCATATATATATATAGAGAGAGAAAAACAAAAAAGTAAAGCACATGAGATTAAAAAATAGATTCTTAATATTTCTTCTAGATTCTTAAGATTCTTAAGAGTAAAATTTATTAATAAGAAATTGTTCTCACATTTTTTGCTCTCAGCTCTATACTGGATCAATGGATGACATTTTCTTGTCAATATTGACATAGAATTTGACAGAAAATATGCCTAGAAAAATGTAGTTTCAAATTCAGGGTCTAAACAGCAATCTAGAGATATACTTTTATACATTTAATGTATTTGGCACAAGATCTAAGATAAACATCCTACTAAATAAGAATATTTTTATTGATCATAAAGGATGTGTAACAGAGGAAAAATGTTTTACAGGAAAGCAAGTATATAACATCATATATATTTATGCATGTGTGTGGTACAGAGTTTAATTCTCTCTATAACACTATCAAGACTTTCTTGTAGATATACAAAACATACCATAATTTTCATTCATCAATTTTCAGTGAAAAGATGGTTTTAGAGCATAAAGTTAGCCTAGCAGCTCTACTTCTCATTCAAGAGGATGGAAATTAGGTAAGATCTTAAATTAGGATAAAGAGTAACTGATTTCTGAATTCAGATACGATGATGGAAAAACTAGAAAGCAATGAAGATGAGGACTAAACTACGTATCAGTTTAAAGAAGACCAGAATAGTGAAATGAGAGCAAAGTTTCATACCCATTTGTGTGTGATTTGTACTTAGCCTTATAGATTTGTTTTCCAAAATATTTTCCTAGGGTAGGATTTCCCACTTCATCCAGTAGATAGGGAAAACATTTTTTTAGCATCATCTGTCTAAATATGTCAAAAGTATGAGTTAGGTGAAAAAAAAAGTTTTAATTTGAACAAAAGCTGATATTGTATAGACCAAGTAAGAGGGAAAATATATTTTTAAGAAATTAACTAAATAATAAAATATACTTTCATTTTGACATTTTGGGCACAAAATATTTCAGTTTCTAGTATCACATTTCAGAAATGGCCTGTATATAACAATAACAACAGCAGGAAATAATAAACTGTTCATTTAAAATTCTTCTAAAATAAATGTTGTATTCTATTTCAGTTCTGTGAAATATTGAAATCAATCCAAATAAAATTGTTTTAGATTTTTTATTTAGCCAGAGAATCAAACAGCATTTATTCCTACAGTGGTAGTACCTGAGAAACAACTCATTCTGAATGACTTTTAATATGGAAAATTCAGGACAAGTCTGTTTAAGACTTTCATTAAGAACAGATATAATAAACTTTCAAATGATTCTTTATCAAAAATAGTTTGGAATATATTCATGAGAAAAAGAAAGTTTGTATGTCTTGTAATGGAATGAACCAGAAGTCAGTCACATATTTATTCAGCAATGGCTATTTCCAGTTGAAGTTAAGTTTACTTCCAGTAGAAGAAAAGAAAAAATATTTTCAATCTGCTATGAATCTTAAAATGAAATTTAATGTAAATAAATATTGCTTAACAGACCAAAAAAAAACCAAAAAACAAACAAACAAACAAAAAACTCCATTCTTTTCTCCCTAGTTTGATTTGGGTTCGTTAATAGAAAACATGAACTTATCATAGAATACAAAAGGTTGGAAGTGACCTCTAGAGATCATCTAGTCCAGCCTTCCTACTCAAGCAGAGACACCTAGAGCATCTGGAACAGGGTGGCATCCAGGCAAATTTTAAAGATCTCCAGAGAAGGAGACTCCACAACCTCCCTGGGCAGCCTGTTCCA
>JAVCKT010036637.1:0-17411 GCA_032273925.1 Rhynchotus rufescens | reverse complement strand
CTGGGTACTAGTGGAGATTGGAGTGAGATTTCAGCAACCAAATTAATACTAAGGCCTTAGGAAGAAAGACCTTTTTTTTAATGAGAACTGTTTGAAGTTCTTACTCTTATGTAGCAAAATCTTGTGTAGAAACTGTGGAAGGTCAAACAACCTACAGAAGAAGAAGCCAAAAGCAGCTTCTCTTTAGCTACCCTTCTCAAGGAAGGTCCTAAAACCTATTCTGGTAATGGGTCTGGACAGGGACGAGATTCCTGGGGCCAGCTGCACTCAGGAATATTGGCAGGAGGAACAAGGCAGCAGAGCGGTTTTGCTGTGCAGAACAGTGGTAGGGGTGAGGACAGCCCCTAGGTGGCTGGAGCAAAAGTTGGGGTGAAGAAATGTATCCTCCAGCCTCGCCTCAGCTCTCCTCTCCTTCTCCTCACTCACACCTACTGCTCTGTTTTCTCATAGCCCCATGGTTCCCAATCCACTTGCATTCAGCCATTTACACTAAACCCTTAGCCGCTAGGTCGTGTGTGTAAAGGAGAGGGAAGGAGAGACTTGGAGCAAACTAGGCTGCTGTGGGATCTATGTTCTAAGGATCTTTCCTCAGATCCAGCTGTCCTGTAAAGCCAGGCACAAAGAAATATAGGGCAGAATTAGGAGGCTAAAGCAGTAGCCTGCTCACTATGATCACACTGTTCTTCTCCGTTCACTGTTTCCAGAGCAATAAGAGAGAGAGTGGTCTGAATAATACATCGCTCTTCATTTTAGATGCTGTGATTGGTTGACATCTATAAAAAATGTCCTAAACACAACTATTCCTGTAGAATGAGAAAAAAACTTGAGTAATCTGGGAAGAGAGAAATTCAAGTGTTTTGTGGATAGCTGTGAAAATACACAGGGGTCCAAAAGGGCTGTGTGAAGTTTAAAATTTCAGAAGGTGCTGGGCAGCTCTGGAGATGGCAAGTCAGGTGGAACTGGACTCACCTCGGTTGTGTCCTTTCTTTCTCTCCTCACCTCCAGGTTCCTTCCACACTCCCTCTCTCTCCTACCCCAACATGTGTGGCAGAATTTCAGCCACTCAATCATGACCAAATAGGGTCTGTCTTTCTAAGCACTCAGCCCCACTCTGACCCTCTAAACAAAAGCCAGTTTTGAAAAGTGGCCTCAGACCCACAGTTCCAGCCAATGGAAGGTATTTTCAGTGCTGAACTTTGTTTCAGAAATTTCACTGATACTCTGGCTGCTAAATATGAAAGAAACTCTTCTGAAAATCTTGCTTATCTTACCATGGGGCATATATCCTAAACATCTAATATGTAAACCAGTGCAATTCCCATTTCCCTACCTCTCTCCTCCATCCCTACACCCATATTTAACAGAAAAGAAAGCAAAAAGGTAACGCATACCTGGCTGGCTGTATACTGTCCCCAGATCTACTTTGAAGGAGCCTATCAGCACACTTCCAATCAGTTTGTTATGCATAACCTGTCAGGAAAGGGCACATTAATGACTGTCGTTCTCCCTCCAATCAGCATGAGAAAGCACAATCCAAGCAGTGATCACAGTTAGTTCAAAGGGAATAAGCAACTGTGTCCGGTGGCAGCCAAAGACAAATGTGCAAAGCCAGGAAAGCAGCAAGTATTTCACTTGAATATGAACTTCACTCAATTCTCGTGCCAATTTAGAAATCACTACAGCTGGAATCTGGTCCCAGGATCAAATAGACTGGGTACAAGATGGATGTGTCTTCAGAGCAGATGCAGTTATATTATTTATACTGATGCTTTTAAATAAATCATAAAGTACCTAAATACATGTGGTGTAATTGTTTCCCCACAGGCTGCAAGTATTATATCATTTTCTACACAGCATCTAAATTTCCATATGAACTGAGTACACCCACAGGAGACAGAATTAAAGTGTTTCTTTCAAATATTTCAGTGTGCATGTAAACCAAGAGTCTCGGGTTTGATTTGTCATCACACAAATGTAACGATGTAGATGTAAATGAGTACAAATGAGATGGCAAGCAAGCACAGTTGAGTCTGTCGCATTATCCTTCTTGTAAGCAAAGAAAATTAATTTAATTAATAATTTTATGGAATAATTTCTGGATCTATATACATTTGTGTCCAGCTTTGAAACACATGTTTTCAGATTGCTGTGAGCAGATGTGTGCTCCAGTTCTTAGATTTAACAGAAGCTAACAACTTATTCTAATAGAAGATTGTCTCTACAGTCATATTGTTAAAAACAATATACATCTCACCTGGTACGAGAATGGTTTAAAGGTTGAAACCCAGTCCTCATTTGTGGAAAAGTTTCTGGAAGTGGCTGACTCTCCTAAAAAATCTTGGTAAAACTGCAAAGATGAACTAACTCCCTGAATCTAAGGCCACAGGAGCTAAGGCCAATTGCTGGAGCCAAATACCCAAGCCTGAGAGTATTTCAGGAATCTGGATTCACTTCCTCTCTTTGGACTTGCACATCCTAGATACAGGACTTCTTTGGGGGATTTAACTTTGAATGTGTCCTGTGATTTCATTCTGTGCATTTTTCTTACAAGACTAGGAGACATAGACTCCAAAGTGAAGATCATAGCCACCAGGATCTACTGGAAAACTCTAAAGGCTACAAATTGCAGTGCTGTGCCCTTGCCCATTAAAGACCTGGGGCCACTGTGCACCTATGATTCTAAGGACTGTGCTCACTTGTCCTTGTCAACTCCTCCCCGCTATGTGGTGAGGAGAAGTCTCAGGGACTGAAAAAATCAAGAACAGGCAAAGGAACTGTTTTTTCTGATGCCACTATTGAAGATAAAACTTAAGTGACATTTGTCTGGAAAAGGAAATAGTGTGACAGTGAAGACCTCATGGTCTTCTGAAACCTTGCTGCTCTTCTGAAACCTTGATCCTGCCATGACCCATCAGGGCACCAATCTCCTTGCAACCAGCCTGGACTGGAGCCCCTGGGAGAGGGAACCATGAAGACTGATAAGCCCCATCTTGAAGCCAAACAAAATTCCAGCTTTGAAGGAGCTGCACAGAAATAGGAGCTCAGCCAAATCAACCTTTTCCAACAGAAAAGAAACATAGCTTCAAAGTGGTGCTGAGGAAATAGCTCACTGCTTTTGTTACTGCTCTGCAGTATTACTGTTCTTTTCAAGAATATTTTTCATACAATGACAAAGTAGGTAAGAATGGAGCTTATTTCAAACTTCCCTTGTCTTCTCCGAGCGGGAGCAGCAGATGTACATCAAACTTAAAGATTTGCATAATTCCAGACTTGGTTAAATTTAAAAATGACAGAATGATTTTCTTCGTGTTTTCAAAATGAGGATAAAAATGAATAATGTTAAAATGGGGGGTATTTCATTACAGGAGATGGAGGTTTGGGATAGAAGAGGCATCACAGTTGTACTACAACATTGCTACAGAATTGCTGGAATGCATTGCAAGATACTAATTATGAAAAAACAAATCTATTCATTAGCAAGTGTTGAGAAGCAGATAAATGTATTTCCCCTCCAAATTCAGGGTTTGAATGCAACTAGATTAATTGCTGAACCGATAATTAACATTGATGATTTTTCTTCATTCTCTTTGAGCTTCCAGGTACAGATTTTTTCAGATACAAATGCCAGATACAGGATTCGTTTTCATGGATTAAGTGGATTCAGTGCCTGAACGACTACTAGTAATGGAAGCTGTCAATCCTTGTTTCTCCTTAAATGAAATTGAGGCTAAGCAAGTGCTAGGAAACTTTCCATCCCCCAGAGTTTCCTTCCTCACCAGCACACATTTCCTCCCTCATTTGTTTCTATTCCCTTGCTGTTTTCTCCAAAACTCTCTTCCAAGGTACAGAACTTTCTGTTTTCAGTGATGAGCACTGCACTGAGTTTGAAACCATGAATTTTTTCAAACACATGAAAATGTCATTTTCACTTCAGATCCCTGAACCTGATGAAACTATGCTGATTTATACTAGATAAAGCTGGCATATTCCCACCTACAGCAAACTTGGAAAATTGGTGTTTTCACTGGATGTATATAAGCATTATCAATAGAATCTGAGATCCAACAGACTGGCCAGGTCTTGGAGAAATGTCTCTACCGCCCAAAGCAGTGACACTTCACAATGATTTGATGCCTTTGGGCTGCGGCTTTCCTGACCCTAAACATGTCAGAAGCTCAGGGTCATATGTTGTGATATAGACCATGACTGTGAGAAGGCATCCCTTCCCATGCAAAAAGAGGAACTCAGTTTAAGCAACAATGTCAGAATTTTGTCATCAGGAAGAAGCAAAGATCTGCAGACACCCTATGTAGGTACAAATTTTATTTATGTGCATTTGAGCGGTGCATGTGGCACAGCAGCTCTGAGTTAGACTTTCACATATAAACTGTTAATTTACTAACAGAATTAAACCTAGTTGCCCAACTGGGGCAACATGAAGACGTTTGATCTGTGTAGTGGTGAAGTCATTTAACAAGATGCTCCACCAATCTGGTATGTGGTAGCTGTCTCTGAGGAAGATTCACAGATGCCTTCCTATGGCTTCTGTGCATTGCCTGGCTCTACTAGGTTGGCATAAACCCTTTCCTGAAACTTCTCATCAGTTTTTAGGGTTTGTCTGGGCAATAGGTTGAAAAAAGTGTGTGCCTTCCATCAGGGTTCCTCAAGGATGACCCATTGTTCCCCTGGGACTGGACTTGCTAAGAGCATTGGGAACAGCACTGAGCACTTGGAACCCCCTTCCTAGTTAACACTAACACCACTAAAATCCTCAGACAGCACCAGAGCCACTGCTGGGCATAAGGTACCTGAAGTTTTCTAGTCAGAAACTACATTGCATCTGAGGAATAGAGAAAAAACAGAAGTTTCAGTTCAACAGTCCAAAATATAGGGCAGCTTGAAAACAAAAGTGCTGTTAAACAAGATGAAGTTTTTCCCTTCGCTTAACTAATTGCCAAGACTGAAGAAAAACAGCACTCCTGAAAATGCACTGAACCCACCCAAGGGTTACATCTCTTTAAACTGTTGCCAGCTGCCTTTCCTCTTTTCTATTGAAGAGAATTGAATTTGCTTTCTATTGAAGAACTTTCCTGTTCTCCAATATTCTTCATGCTGACTTTCTAGCATTCTTTGCACCTAAAATTATTTGTCTTTTTAATTACACCAAGGAGAATCATTTAGAGTCAATGTTACACAAATGATTGATCTTCACTTACAGTGCTGAGCTTTCCAGGGTACTTACAGAGATGTTGATAATTTTGTCGAACAGAAAGACTTGTGGCCCAACGAAGTCAAACACAAAATACTGTGAGAAAACAGGACAGAGGATGAGAATTCCCCTGGTGCTGGAAGCCAACACTGCCAGCAATCCAGGCATTACTGGAGTGGACACAACAAACTTTTCCTGCCTTCTGCATTCTTTTCCTGCTCCCTGCTCATCCCCACCATGGCCAGGACCTGCTGGACACCATTCAGCCTCTCTCCTCTTCCTCCTGCTGCATAGTGCTCCCATTGGCAAGTGTCCCTGGGGCTCACGCAGCATCAGGAAGTAGAGTCAAAAGGAACAGAAGATGCTCAGAAGTCCAGAGGAATGTTTTGGTCTCATTTATTAACAGATGGGGTAAGAAATCTTCAAGAAAATGTTCAAGTAGGGAATCCACAGAAGAAGGAGATTAGGGGTCAGTTTAGAAAGATCTCCCAAATGAATCACTTAGAAAAATTCACTGAGGCAGCAGTAGCAGAAAAAGATGTGATGTGGAATCAGGATAGACAAAGCTTGAGAAGACAAAAAGTAAAGAGACCTAAAACCAAGGAAGCTTTTGCCTGTGCTTTGCCAAGCTTAAAACTTAAGCAGCTCCTGGATATACCTCACTGCTCAGATGCTTGGGTGCTGCCAGGCAGGGTCATCTCTGTTCAAACTGTGAGGAGGTGATCACCACCCAAATCACCAAAGAAAACACTTTCCCCAAAACAAAGCACCTACCTCATTGTAAAAAGGGGCATTCGTGCCTTCCTTTACCGTTGTTTGCTTTTTCTCGTCACCGATCTCTATGATCACCACAGGGTCGATGTTCTCACCTATGAGCTGCCTGGCCTCGGTGATGGTGATGGCAATCTGTGGGACACAAGGGCACCAAGAGCACTCCTGGGAGGTCCAGCACACGCAGGGGTGCACAGGCACACGGAGGCCCTCACCCCGTGCTCACCTGGTAGTTCTGGGTTTTCATCTCCTCTCCATGGATTCTGGGCACCAACTTCGCCCTGTTCAAATCACAAATCAGATTATTTGGCTTTTCTAGAAAGCAGCTGTGTTTTGACATGCACTGAAAAGACTTTGTGTCACTAAGCCTGCATTGCCTGTGGTGGATAGTTTGTTATGGACTGTTAGACTTGATTTCACCAGCAATCGCACTAATGCCATCACTGGACACGTAGTCCAAGGACTCATGGACAGAAGACAGTTGCACAGCAAGCTGAGCCACAAGAGCTATCAATGGATGTGACCAATGCAAGTGGAAAGCAGTGCAAAACACCTTCAAAGAGGACTTTGAACTGAAGCTGGCTACACTGTGTTTGCCTGTATCTCTCAGGAGCTCACAATACATGCAAGGACACTTACTGCAACTTATCTGAACCCAGAAATTTGGTAAGCACCATAGTTTGCACTCAAGCAATTCTGCCTTATACTCAGAGCTGCACCAAGTGTGTCTTTAACCTTTTCTTATTGCTTGTTATGAAACATAAAAAGAGGATGGGAGGTTCTTATCCATTTCACATAGATACTGAACATGGAAGAATTTGGTATCACTCCCTGAGTACTAACGGATTTCATACTTGGATTTGCATGACACCACTCCAGATCTCTATCCATCTCTCTTGTACTTGGGAATGGGGAAATGCTTTGAATCCACAGAGCCCAGTGCTGTGTCTTGTATGGGAATTCACCTGTTTATCCCATCAAATCTGACTGTATTCCTCCCCCCATATGAACAATTACACAGACACATTGGCTCCTGTCCCCTTTGGTTCATTTTCATTAGCAGCACAGTTCAGGCTCTCTCAGCATCCACTTCAATTTCTCCGCAGTGGATAGCATCAGGTGACAATCTGTCTTGAGCTGATAATATTTTGCTGACAAGTACATCCCACTCTGTCATGTGGAAGTACAGAGGTGGAGAGATCAGCGCTGTCAGCAAACAGATTTTCTGTCAGAAGATGTATTGCTCTGTGGCAATAACATTCCAGAGAAAGACAGAAAACCTGTTTGGGGGGATATCAAGGAAGATATGCCAAGCAGCACCTTTTCCTTTTTGGGCTTAAAGGAGGAAAAATACTGGGTGATGCATCATTGATCGTCAGGTCTTCCTCTCCCTCTTCTTGTCTTCTGAGAGTTTCATGGTGAAGATTTTCACTCGCATCATGACCACCTGCTGAATAAAACAGTCAAGACAATAAACTCCCCTCTGTTTTTTCGCTTGCAAAAAGCTAGCCTGTAGCACAGCAGTGAATTCAACAGCATAAACTGAATATATTATTTATTTGGATGTTGCAATTAAAGATAGAGAAGCGGTTTGTGCTGTGTGGCACTGAAAGCAGCAGCAGTTCCCCTTCTGTGCAAAGACATATGCTCCATATAAACAGTGTCGGCATCCCCTCTCTTCACCCCATGTGAAACCACACCAAAAACTTGAGCAACAGAGGCACCCAGCTCTCCCCCTTCTCATCTGGTAGAAAGATGGTGGGACAGATGATTACTGTTTTTAGCACGTTCTGCTTTAGAGCAGTTACTCTATCCCTTCTGGCTTTTAGACACCCCAGTCTCTTCCAAATGACCAAGATGGAGATGGTTTCTCATTTTTCCCTTTTGCAGAGACAAAGGACTGGAAAACCAAGCACAGAAAGAGAAAGCTGAATATGATTCCTGTGACTACTTGTACACAGCTCTAGCGAGATTAGATGAATTGCTTCCAGAAATGCCTTCTTATGTTTTTCTTGGCTGTAAGGAGGATGTGAGCAACTAGCTCAGATTTAGATATCCACATTATTTGGCCAGAAGAACCTTCTCCATGTTGTTCTATTTTGTCCTCTTGGTCCAGCAGAAATTCTGCCAGTATCTCTGTCTCTTGCCTAGTGTGTCTAAGTTCGATGCCTGTTTTAGGAAGACAGCAGTATGTTATGGGTAAAAGTTATAAGTGAAAAAAGTAACTCATTTGGATATTGATATCTATAAGTAGGAAAATTTTAGTGACTCTGGACATGGTGTAGAAGTTATCAAATGGTATCCACAACAGAAATACCCAGTGGCTTTGGTGACCCTCTGGAGACATTCCTGTGTTAAATGAGTGAAGACACATCCAAGTATGTTTTCTGCTAGTATCCTACAACATTGTGCTCCAACCACAAACCTAGGGAAAGGGTTGCAATGGTGCTTCTCTATCACTTTCTGGAGTTATGAATTGTGACACTTAGAAACTGGTGAAGATAGCAAAGAACCATGCATGGTACAGGAAAACTCATTTGGATTTCTCCATTCTAGCTCTCATCTGTGACTTTTTTGGCCTGCCTCCCGTAAGCTCCTATGTGGAAGCATATCTCTGCAGGAAGGTACAAAGAGATGTAACTTTTGTCTTGTGCTCAAAGACATGAACCAGGCATGAACCAGCTCCAGGCAAGGTGTCCTGCTGCCGCATTATGTGCAGTTCCGTGTGGGAGCTGATATACACAGCTTCTCAAGGAAACTCATTACACTACCAATCTCATATACCATGTACGTCCTCTGAGAGCTCCTCTGGTTCACCAGAGCCTTACCAGGACATCAGGAGAATGAACTTGTCTCCTTATCCATGTAAGCACAGCCTGCTTTTCATCCCTTGGGGGCATGGGAGCATAGTGCCTGTCTACAGACTGCACAGCTTTGCCCTGCATCTGTAGCACCACGTTCCCATGACTACCTCCCACATCCTATTTACTCTGGAGCAGACTGTTTGATTATACTCTCGTAATACTCTGTATTATTTGCTTTGTAGGCTAAAGTAGATAAAACTTCCAGGGCAGCTGGGACTGGGCATGTGTAAGCATGACCTGCTGCCTGGACCAATCTTTGTAAGTTCCATTTTGTTTCCATTAAGATGCAATGTCTTCTTAAAGCTTCTTTTCTTTTTTGTATTTTTCTAATATTTTAACACTGGAACATGTTTCTTCCTCAATAACTTTGTGCATGTTATACATCACTAATCAGCAGGAATTATCTCCCTGTGTGGATCAGGAAAATAAAAAGGGTGCAGTGAGCAACTGCATTCCCGTACACTTCCCTGAGAGGTGAACTAAGCCCAAAATCACAATCAAGACAAGAAACAATCAGTAATTTCTTTATCTTTGCTATATTAGACTCTTCAACAATAAAGACACTAGCGATATATATGAAGATGCAGCATTAAGACATCAATCTATCCAATGCTTCAAAGACATAATCGTTTGAAATAAAAGGTGGTAGAGGTACAGATGATTATAAAGCAGACTGCAGCAAATTAGAGTACAGTGTACCTTATAGAACATGGTATAGCTTATTGAGCATGAGATTATAAACTCTAAAATATCTGTAATTACTGGAAAGTTTAGTGGTGTTTAGTGTTTTTCTCTGCTCCAAAAGCCCAAAGTTCTTCTTCCGACAAAGACCAATGATAACCTTTTTAAAAGTATCATCCTTCAGCTAAACAGTGCTTACAACACAAAATAAATATTTCTATTTCTGCCCAGTATTGGCGGGTTTATTGCAGTACTGTAATTCATGGGCTGCACTAAACACACAGGAGTCCCTGTTTTAAAAGACCCCATGAAATTTGAGTCAAAAGACTGCAACACAGAACTGCATAAGGGAAATAATTTGCTCTGGCTGAAATACCAGTGTAGTGAAGGTGAACTGGAGAACTGTCTGGTTAGGGAAGAACAAGGACAGTGGGAGACAGCAAGAGAACCATTTGGAGAAAGAAAGAGGAACTCCTGTGTGCTTGGTGCACATGCAGTTAGATAAAGATAAAAAAGAAGCCTTTGCAATCTCTTAAGAGAACTGCTGCTAGATAAAGCTTGCAGCCATCACCTACCACTCAGGCTGTGCCCTTATGGTTTCCAGCAAAAACAGGTCTTTTGGATGGAATAACATTCCTGCAATGACTTATTTATCTTTAGAGCAGGGAAAATCTTTCAAAACCTATTGCAGTTCTGTGGGAAGATCCAGGCTGAAGTAGGTGTAACAAAACAGCTAATGCAGAAGGAATATCATCTCTGTTATTTTGGGAGGGACGAGGAATTTGTTGTCCATTTTATCAATTACTAAGACAATAGCCCGAAGACAATTGCAGGGTGTTCACTGTGAAATTAGCTGTGATATAGTCCCGCGTGCTCTCACCAGCTGCAATATTGATTTATGAGGCCTTACCCAGTGCGTCCTTGTTTGCAATGGTTAACCCTTTTTCGCCTTTTCTCTTCTTCTTCAGCTTCATGCCAGCAAAGAGCCCCTTTCTGAAAAAGTAATGAAAAGTCATCATTTCCATACCTCCCAGTCCTTTTCTGTGATGGAATCTAGTTTAATTCAAGGGTCTGATAAGCAGGTGTTTTAATTTTCCAGTGAGATCATTTTATTCTGATTTTCCTCTTATAGAAAGCAAACAAGGGAAAACTCTGGTTTTGTGCTTCACCTAGTTTTGTTCACTTTAAAATTTGGCAGCACGCAGGGGAACAGTCTGAGAGAAGAGCTGAAACTTCTTTTCTGGCCAAGAGGCAAAGGAAGGAAGTCCACAATAAGCTCCCAGTCCTGTTGACTTCCCCACCACCATAATTCTGAAGAGATCAGAAATAAAAGCATCTCACAAACAGGCTCCAGGTCAAAAGCAGAGTTCCAGTGAATTAAGATAAGCATAAATATATGTGTTTAAGCTTCCTTTGTAACTGTGCCAGGGCCACCTCTGCCATAAAAGCTGTAGTAATCTTTTAAATTATTTATTACTTTTTATTTTTTCTTTCTTACTACTCTATGGGCTGCACAGGGGCTTTCTTCTCAAGCTGCTTTCAGGCCTGCTTCACCCCAGCATCAGTTACAGCTATCACCAAATGCAGCTTTTCTGCCTCCCTTGCCTGAGCTTCCCTTCTTCCTGAGCTTGATTAGGGAAATAACCCACCCCAAAATGACCCACTTATAAAGCTTTGGTGAGGATTTAGCTGGATTATTTCTCAGATCGTGACAAGTTAAGATAACTTTATATTCTTGGCCTTATTAAGGCTTTTCTTAGTTCCTAGTTCACCCAGGTTTTGGTCTTAACACCTTGCCACATGCCTACCAGGCTTGTCCAGAAGCAGGGAGCTTTCATGAGGTGGGACATATGCATGGCCACAAGTGTGCAGGTTTGATTATCAGAAGAATTTTCCCCTCGTATCATTAGAGGAATTCTATGCCTAGATTGCTGTCAAAATGAAAATGAACTTTTCCAAAAAAGTATCAAGCCCAACTGGCCCAAAACAGCAGGCACCTATAAATTAGGCAAACCTGATAACAGTCAAGTCAGGATGCTCAAACATCAAAATCACATGCAAACTCCAGATGTGTTTATCTCTAAAGAAAAAGTTTTGATAATAAGGAAATATGATAAATTTAAAATATCCTGTTCAGTGTAAAGAAATTCAGCTGAGTTGTTAAGGTCAAGGAGTTGTCAGCAATGCCTGGCTCTATAGTCACAAATGGATAACTTTCTTATGGGCTTTATCCAAAAAAAGAAAAAGTTCATTATACCATTATACACATAGGATTTGACAGAGAAAATCTCCTCCACTCCTCCACACAGGTCTAAGCTAAGTAAATGGTATTTTCAGGGAATTGAAAGTATTTCTCCTTCACAATAGGGACAATCCATCACCATAATACATAACCTACTTGTCACCCAGTGATAGCATTTGTTCTCCACAGATTGTGCCAGAGCACACAGGTAGCACCTCTGATGTGCTTAGGAAAGTCATTAAAACCTTTTGAGACTGCTCTATGGATATTACTTTCCTGACAGAAATTTTTTTCTTTTGGAAAGAGAAAAAAAAGAGTAAGCTTTCTCTGAATTTGCACAGAAGGTGTTTCTTTATGCATGGTGCATGCTATCCACAGTGAAAACCAAGACTGAGAGTTAGTAGGATCTTCTGGTTGCTTTCAAGGAAGAAATACGGCACAAGGGAAAACTGGGATGTCAAGATGATCTTGAACAGACCACATGGGGTGCAGGAAAGTACATTCATCTCTCTCTAATCTGTGGTGAGGTTATTGCTGAGTAGCAAGGTAGAACTGACAAGACTCAGTGAAAGTCTGCATGATGCGCAAATATCATGGAATCACAGAATGGTTGGGGTTGGAAGGGACCTGTAGAGATTGTCTAGTCCAACCCCCCTACTCAGGCAGGGACACCTTGAGCACTTGGCACAGGGTCACATCAAGTCAGATCTTGAAGGTCTCCAGAGAAGTAGACCTCCTCCACAGCCTCCCTGGGCAGCCTATTCCAGGATTCTATCATCCTCACAGGAAAGAAGTTCTTTCTCATATTGAGATGAAGCTTCCTGTGTTTTAATTTATACCCATTACCCCTTGCCCTTTCATGGGTCACCATCAAGAAGAGTTTGGCCCCATCCTCTTTACGTTCTCCTCTCAGATAAGATTCCTTTTCAATCTTCTTTTCTTGAATATGAATATGGATTTTGTCCCTATCTGAAGCCAAGAAGCTAAATCAAGACATAATAAAACAAATTCATGTCCAAAGAAAAGGTAGGAGAAAAGTTCCTACAGGCTAGTGAAATGCTTACCTTGGAGATTCCCCATTTAAAGTGATTGACTAGAAGCATTTTAAAATCATTAATTTCTGCTAATCAGGGACATTGCTTAAAACAAATTGGACTTAGTCTCTCAGCTTACTCCATACTGGAACAGATTCTTAGATTGTAAGAAGTCTGGAGCAAGCACAACTTCCTTCTTTTGCATATGTACCATGGCAATCTGGATCCTGATCTATGACCATGGATCATTATGATTCACTGATCTTTCCCTGATAAAACAAATAACAGTTAGACCTGAGCTAGACAACAACTTTTGATTGCACTCAGACTATTGGATTTGAAACAGTGATCTAGAAGCACAAGAGTCCATTTCCCCTTATTAATGACACAAACCTAATAGGTCTCTGAATTCACTCATTTTCATACTTGCCTCTCATCATGATTTATTGATGGCAGCTTTCATCCTTCCTGCTTGTTAGCATTCCAAAAAAGAAGAATTCTTTTATGCCTTTTTATTTTCATTTATCTGTGCCTTCATAGACACTTCATGATCAAATCTTGCTCTGCATAATGTTCTCTCAGCTAACATTTAATTACAATTTCCAGTCTAATTTAAAGGAAGGCAGGCAAAAAAGGCACTTCAGACTTGCCTGTAGGAGAGCAAGAGAAACTACTTGGAGTTTTTACTCATTGTTTAAACTTCGGTTCTTCTTACAGGATAATGATCCTAGTAGACTCTGTCTCTAGGAGGAGAATATCTTTTTGCCCTAAGAATAGTCAAATATCATATATTTAACCTTCAAATAGGACAAAGACCAGAGACTTCATCACACTACCAGCAGGGAAGGGATTCATTTCACCTGAACTCAAAGTTTACCTCTACCATGGTACGTACCTTCACAGTCAGTGAAGAGAAATGGGCATTTCTAGGGTGTGGGTTATATCTTACACATTTTAGATATTTACTGTAGGATTACAGGAAACACATTGCTCACTCTCAGTTATAAAGTCAGAAGAACAACCTGAGCAATAAATTCAGGCATGTAGTCTAACTTAATAATCCCATGGTTACCTCATGTACTATATAGGCTGGTGCAAATCGTCTGGAAAAGCTTTACAAAGGAAGATTTGGGGTCCTGGTGGTCACTGCGTTGATGGTTGACCACTGCATGCCCTCCTGAGAAAGTAGACCAGCAGCCTCCTCGGCTCAGGGGAATCTTATCAAGGCATTTTAATATCTGAAGGGACGAAATAAGGAGGCCAGAGCCAAACTCTCCTCAATATATATCACACATGAAATTCTGTCTGAGCACAGGAAAATTATTTTTGCATTAAGGGCTGTCAAATACCAGAATAAGATTCCCAGAGAAGCTATGGAATCTCCATCTCTGAAGATATGCAAAACTTGTCCAGATGTGGTCCTAGGCAACCTGCTCTTGTTGGCTTGGCTTTGAGCTGGAGATCCCAGAGATCCCTTCCAACCCCAAGTATCCTGTCATTTTGTGGTTCTGGGAATCCTTGAAACCACAGACATAGAAATAACCGTGTTTTATCTTGGCAGTTCCAGAGACCACCCTGAAGTCCACAAAGGGGCAGCACGAGTGATCTACCACTGTTTTGCTGGCAGCAGAGAATTCCTACCAGAGCAGATGCCCCACTTTCCCACAGAGTCCCTTCTGCACTGGAAGCAGCAGTGTCAGTAAACTTTTTGGTATCATCAAAATGATTTAATTCTAGGGAAGATCAAACTTTTGTGCAGCTCAGATCTCAGCCAGCTTCAGTGCCTAAGGCCTGTAAACCTATAAGGAGAATGACTGCCTTTACATCTGAGAAAATGTTAGAAATTCATGAAACAAGAGAAGTATCCTTCTGTATTGTTACAGATGAATGTAAAAATTGTCAGATGAGTCTGTATTTTTTGCATGCAGTTTTATGTCTCCTTAAAATTCAGCCTCTTTCAACAAAATTAAATTTTCCTCAGAGCTTTGCAGTAGATCAAACACTATTGCATTGGGGAATTAATAATTAACACCACATGATTAGTTCCCATTTTTATTGAATAAACCCACATGAAAAGGACCTTTTTTTTTTAATACAAAAATGTAAGAAGGACTCTTGCCTCCTTTTATCACTTCAACAATATATAACAGTCAGGAAAATGGAAAGAAAAAGTAAATTATCTCATCATTTAAACTGATTATTTCAAATGGTAAAACACAATATACGAAATATGAAGACAAGATTTCAGAACAAAAAGCTTAATCAGCCTAAAACTATAACGTAAGCCCAACTCAGCTAACATCTCATTTGTGCTAATAAATGAAACCCCATGGAAAAAATATTGCATTAAATTTAATTATTGCAAAGGGCTGAGCAAAACAACAGTTATATACTTGGTCAAGTGGAAAGCAAGAAGCACTTTAATGGCCAATTAACAAAGCATTTCATTTCACGCGTTCTGTTTGCAGAATTACCAAACTCAAAGGAAGATTTTGGCTGTTTATACTTTTATCTCCCTTACCAGTGCAGGACTGCTTCATACAGCATATTGTCAGGCACTTTGCCCTGATTCCGTTATGAGATTCCCTGTATTCCAAAATCCATTATTTCTGCTGCTCTTCTTTCCTAGTCCAGCAGATCTCACTAGCTATCTTAATTCATTTCCATTTTTCCTGGTTTCCCACTGTTTCCTGTATTTTGACAGGTCCAAGATTTGTAAGAGAAAAGCTTCAGCTTCTCAGAGAAGCTGGATACACAATCTTATCTGACAAGCTGCTATTTAAAATATTTTTGTGGAGCTTGAGGTTTCCATATCTACATGACAGTGTGATATTATGCTTTATCTAAGGTACTAATATCTCTATCAGCAACAGCAAGACAAAATTGCAAGGTAAAAATATTCTGGCCAATATTATTTATACACTAACTGCATACATGCAATAATGAGCTTTATATTACCTATCACAACTATATAATAGGAAGGAAAATACAGAGGAAATATAAATGTTATTCTCTTTATGGATAATTCTCTGTAGTACTTCAGTGAAATGAGATGCTAGAAAGTGTTGGAAAAGGGATAAGAATGTGAAAAAGAATGTCATATGCCACTGAATATTGCAGTTTGGCTACTGCACGTTCCTCCAAACAGCTGTCTCTCAAAAAGAATAAGAATCTGGTGATGGGCAGAAAAAAATAGATGATAGAGAAGAATAGTGAGAGAGAAGGATGATGAAAACTGTCAAGAGGAGGAAGGAGCTGCCTTATGAAGAGAAACTGAGAAAACTGGTACCCTTCATTTAGAAAAGAGACAACAAAGGGAATATGGTCAAAGTTCCTGAAATGAAACTCGTGAACAAGGTGAATGCAGAACTGTTCCTTAGCAAATCCTGCAGTTTGGGAGCTAGGATGCACTTAATGAACCAGATCTATAAATACTAAAGGACGTAGCAACATTCAGAATAAAACATTGTGGATGCCGGGGAAAAAGATCAGAGACAGTGGCCAGGCTCAAGTTCTCTCCCTGAATTTCACCTCTTTTGATGTCGACAGAAGAGTGCTAAGTCGATGCTGGGTCTGACTCTGTAAGTATTTCTCAGTTCCAGTGGTCCTGAATCATAAATATCAGGTCTGCACACTGCTGAATCACTTAGCAATCATGTTGGACTGACTCAGGAATAGGTTCATAATCACATTTCAGTCAAAATAATTAGAACATGCAATAAAAACTTACACCTAACCCAGTATTAAGCTTCACACTGCAGAATTAATCCACTCTTGGAACATATTTAAATTAGAATGTGAGCTTATGCCCAATTAGTCCTCATATAATCACCACATTCTTGATCAGGTGCTTGGATTCACGGTCTCATCTAGCGGGAGCTGAAAGGCAGTTTGGAACAGAGCTACAAGGCAATGAATGACATGGGGAGGATGAGGAAGTGTTCACAGTTTCTCAGTCCTGAGACCACAAAACAGGAACACTGCATGAAGTTATCATGCAACAAGCCTGAGGCTGAAAAATGGAAATGTTTTTCTATCAGGCATATAATTTCTACACACATTGCCAGAAATACTGTTGAGACCAAACAATTCAAAAATATTTCAAGTCAAAATATGGAGCTTATTGACAGGAATGCTGAATGTCCATCCAGCTCAGAAACTCACTGACTTCAGGAAACTTGTAATATTAGGATCACCCAGTTCCCACATGGCTTCACAGACCCTTTCCCCAGGTAGAAAGAGGGAGTCAGAAATCAGGGTTAAGCAGACCTTACCCAGTTATTCCTACATCCTTGGCATTTTAAATCAGAAGTACTATTTCCCTAGATACTTTTATATGCTGATTAACTAAAAGATAATCTGAAAGAGGAAATACCAGGTTTATTCAAGCACACCTGGCACAACTTGTAATTTGAACCTTTTGAAGAGTGCACAATTCTTTCATAAATGAAATTAATCTCAAAACCTCCAGCAAGACTTGAGACAACAGAGCTGCAGGAGAGGCCTTCTGCAAATGAGGACCACATACCAGAACATACAGCCCTGTATCTTTCAAATCCTGCTCCTCATGCAGAAAAGTAACTGCTTTTTACTGATATATTTAACATTCT
>JAVCKT010036635.1:6934-17089 GCA_032273925.1 Rhynchotus rufescens | reverse complement strand
ATAGATTGTTTCAACTTCTCTTTTTTCGTTGTTTTTTTCCTGCCTGTTTTCCTGCATTTTCCTTGAGCGAGGGCTCCTCAGGAACACAGATCTTGACAGCCTAGACTCCTAGAAAGCTGCTGCCTGCAAAATTTAATGGATTTCAAAAAATACAACCACAAGAGATGCTATAGTACTGAAACAGTTTCTGTTTTATGTGTTGCCAGTTACCTGGTTTTGCTACTCGTACCCATCTTTAATGAAATAAACTAAAATTTGGTCCTAAACTAAAAGTTCTGTCCATCTTCTTGAGCTCAGTAGCAGCTCAGAATATTGCAGGGCAACTGGGGATGCCAGTTATGGGGCCACTGAAATGATTTGCCTTTCCGGAGTTGTTTTCATTCCCTTAGCCCCTTGCAGTCTTCTTAGACAATTAGTAGCATTCCTGAAATGACTTGTTAAATTTGTATATTTCTGCTAAGAATATGAAAATGGACAATTCATTAGAGGAGCCTAATGAGAGTCCAGATGAATCACAAAAGGTCAGGATGGTCATTCCTGGGGAAAAAAAAGATTCAAGACTACACTTAGCATAGGCTGTCACATTATCTCTGAGATAGTGTCAACACTGTCACTGACAAATGACACCAAACAACCAAATCTTCCTCTGGTTAGGGTCAAGCAGGGTGTGTTTACAGTTACTTATTCCTGTTTATTCTGATTCCTGCAGAAGTGGCCGGCAGAGGGCTGCCTTCTTTTACAATGTTTAAGGGGAGAAGCTGTAGTGAAGGCAGTAAACCCTAAGGAAAAACATAGGTGACTCCAAGGAAAGAGCAGGATGGACAGTTTAGAAAGCTACATTAAATGTACATGGCATTCATCTTAAACATTTACATATTTACATATGTTAAAACATTTTTGAAATATAAAACATTTTTGTGATTGACCGGAGTTCAAACTTGATGTGCACAAATAGAACATCAGAAAAAACGGGTCTGTTTACATGGAGTTTGAGTTCAGCTTATAATACATTTTAAAAGGAAAAGAAGACTTTGCATTCCACTTATAGTACATTTCTATTTACAAGATAGGTTACGTATGAAAAGTGTAATCATCTTTTTTACAGATAATAAGATAAACATTTACAAGCATTTGTGGTATCTCCACTTCTGAGTGGCCAAAGTCAGCTGGGAGTCCCTTTTATGCCAACGATAAATGTGATTTACTAAAACGACACCATCTTCAATGTTCCCCGCAAGGAGATACACCATGGGACGATGGGGCTGCGACATCCTCTCTGTGCAGTTTTCATTGATAAGCAGCCACTGCTGTATCATATTCTGCATTTCATAAGGCAGAAGGGAGCCCTGGATAATGAATTCCACTTGACATTCAAAGTTAAAATCTTGGTGACCAAGGACTGTTCTCTTTATGGACAGCTTTACTTTCACTGCTAAGGAGGAAAAAAAAAAAGTAAATAATTCCATTTATTCAAATATATTAAGAAACACTCCTAGCTGAAGTGGGAAAATTTCTCAAAAATACTATTGTAATTTATGATGGTAAAAGTAGGGTGATACCTTCTCCAGCAGCAGTATATTGAAACATTTAAAATAAAGGCTATGCTATTATTAACTGAATCATGCAACTAGGAAAGTGTTTTTATAAAGGTGGCTAATACATTTTTATCATCATGGTGTATGTTTTGTGCACAATTAGATCTAACCTTAATAATTAGATTCTAATCTTATTAGATGTTTTAAGGATTATTCTAACATCACAAGGCAGTCCAAGCAATTCTACTGCTATTTGGCTGATATTACGAACTGGTAATTCTTTAGCTGGTAATTCTTGCTAATATCAACCTTTTTAGCTATTCCCTTTGCACTGCAGGCATCTACCTCTCCCACTTAACTCTACCAACACTTAATCCATCCCTACAAGTCTCTGCATTGACTTCAAAGGGCTTTGCAAGAAGTTTCTAGGCCATTGCCTGCCACTCCAATAAGACAACGTGAGGTAAGAATCGCTTTTACTGTTATAATTTGTGAAATTTTGAGTAAGCTGTTTGTCACTAATAATACTCGAGCACATGAGTAACAAGGACCCTTACCAGTGTATATAAAAAAAACCCTTCCTTTGAACTTATCTTTGAATAAGACAGATCTGCTTTTGCCACATGTATTTTCCATTTTACAGTGTAGCCAACTAGAAAAGAATAAAAAGGCTACTTGGCTGTGAAATAAATTATAAACCTTTCATGCAAAATAAATCCTCCTTGTGTTTTGTTTATGAAGAAAATAATCTAAAAGGAAACCTCAGGTTAAGTCAGCAACCAAACTCTCAAGTTTTAGACTTTGAAATCCCAGAAGAAACTACCACTTAGTTTCATCCTGTTTTTAAAGCATTTTAGGAGAGCTATTTGTTTCTGCGATAGCAGTTATATTAGCAAGAACTTACCAAAGTTATTGTCACAGAAAACTTCAGGTGCTCTTTTGTGCATAAAGAATTCCTCCACTGCCGGGCAGCTCTGGCACGCAGGTTTTGGCAGCACTAGGGGGAAATATCAAAGTCTCATCACTACCTTTCAGAAGCTTTTTAGAATTCATTTATGGCTGTGAAAGTTGGGAGCCTACTGCTTATCCATAGGCAAGACAAAGAAAACATGCAGCTATGAAAGTGTCAATGTCTGCAGCTTCCCTGCAAGCAGGGCTAGTGAAGAACTTAATGTAGTTTTCCATGCCCATTCAGTGCTGGTTCAAAGTCAGTGATCAGCACTGTGTTATTTTTCATACAGCTGTGGTGGGAAGGGAACAGGGTAGGTGAACAATTCTGTAAGTGATCCTGGGTACAGCTAGACCAGGATTTGAATATATGAGTTTGGATGTGCCAACCTATTTCTGTGCTTTTCTACAGAGGTTAATAAGCCTGAGCACATCCGAGGATTTGAACATCAAGCCCACAATGTATCTAGTTTTCCCAAGGGAAGCCTGAGGATAATTCCCCTCAGTTTTTTGGAGCCGATCTAAGACCTATTCACCCATATACAAGTTTATCATATCCCACAGTGATAAGGGCCATGGAAAACATTATAAATAGAGCACAAAAATCAATTGCATGTGCTGTGGGGACCTGATACCTGGCTTGGTATCCAAAACCACTTGGTCTGGGAATGGGCCCTGCCACGCACGTGATCCCGTGTGAGCCCCGTGCTCCTTTTGCCCCCAGGCGCCCACCTTTGTGCGGGTGCCCGTGCCCCTTCGCCCACCTTTGTGCGGGTGCCCGTGCCCCTTCGCCCACCTTTGTGCGGGTGCCCGGGCTCCTTGGCGAGCGACGCCAGGCACCGGTCCTCGCCGGCGGGGAAGCGCTCGCAGTGGAGGGCGCGGGGCCAGCGGCGCCCGTGGCAGGCGAGCAGCGGGGCGCAGCGCTCCCGCACCGCGGCGCACACGCTCCTGCAGGGCTGGATGAACCTGCGCCGAGGGAGGGCAGCCACGCCGTCAGCCCCACAGCTCCATCGCCCACAGAAACCCTGGCTCCCCTCATACCCAGGCTTCTCCAGTAGTAACACAGCTCTGCAAGCAGCAGCTGGGGTTTTTTTGTTTTTTTTTCCCCCCTCTCTCTTTTACACAAGTCGCAAGTCATCTGCGTACAGACTGGACTGCGCTTAAAGGAGTAAGCCACAGTTTCAAAAAACTTTTTTTTGTTGTTGCTAAGGAAAGAATCAATATAACTTTATTCACAATCGGTTTTTAAATTCAGTGGCACCCTGGTTCAACCCTCAAGTGAAAGCAAAAGTAACATTCTGACTGCAACAAACTACAATACAACTTTCTTTGGCAACAGCATTCTTTTTAGAACATGTTTGCAGTACATTTTCCTCCCATGAGCAGGAAAGAAAGTTAACAAAATTATTTCTGACAAATAACTGGAGTGAAGGTCCCCATTAGCTTAAGATGAACACACACACCTGATTTGCTGCCTCCTCTGGATCAAATGCAGCTTTCCAGAGGCTGGGCCCCTGTGCTGGGCTGTGGTACTTACGTGTCCAGACAGACAGGAGCAAAGAGGGAGCAGAGGAAGGTCCTCACGAGAGGGTGGCAGTCGGTGCGTGCCAGGCGCTGCCAGGCTGCAGCCCTCAGCACCACCTCCTCCAGGCTCGTGTGGCCCAGCAGGTTGGGAAGCCTCATTTCAGAGTAGCCAATCTTTTGGCACATAGCCATCTCCTGAGGTATGGCCACGCATTTGGTGGATAATCCAATGTCAAAGCCCCTTGCCCTTCCTAGGAAACTACTCAGAGCCAGAGCAAGTATCTTCGCTGCCCAAAACATCCTCTGGTGGCTCCAAGGCTGCAAAATAGGAGTTGCCAAAACCCCCAAAGCATCCAGACACACGACAGCCCTGGGGCTTATATACCCCAAGAGCTTAGTGCAGCATTGGTTATCAGCTGCTCACCAAATCACTTGAGACAAGACCTGGCCTTATTGCCTGCCCAGTGATTGCTGTGATAACCAGGGAGGTGGGGACAGCAGCGCTTTAAGGGAGGGTGTCCCCTAAAGCTGCAGCTTTCACAGAGGTTTCCCGTGCCTGCCGCTTGCTGCAGCCGTGTGGCAGGTTACGTGTGACACCTGGAGGGCTTGCCGGGCCCCTGGAAAAGTGGCCAGGTAGACAAGCTGGCTCCTGGGGCTGCCAGGGCTGCTTTGTTTTCAGATACTGCTGACTGGGCAGAAAAAACAGCCCGGATCGACTTATCAGGTGAAAATGTTTCGCTTGTGCTAATTGCTTGTGTCTCTTCCACTGTTTTACATTTTTAGGAGAAACACTTTCCTTGTTTGGTCTAATTCTATAAAAAAGAAGAAAAAAGAAAAAAGAAAAAGAAGAGTCTTATGTTATTAAGACACCATTTTGTCTGTAAATTTAAGATCTCTACCATGGCAGGCTAAAATTCTCTTAATTTCAAGGGGCACGCTAAAATAAAGAACTGTTTTACTCACTAGGATATCTGACAATCAGCTGGCTACAGAAATTTCACCTTTCATTTATTCAAGGTCAGTGGTGGATGAAATCTCTTCTGACAGAAAAATATTGTAGGGCTGCTATAACTGTCAATACTCACTTGAAATGAAAAGCTGGTTAAACATGTGAAGTATTGTTGTTATTTCAGATGAAAATGGATCCCATTACAAATGCTCAATAAATCAGTATTTCACATGGTTTGTTATGGAATTATAATTACATTAATATTTGGGAAAGCAAATACCAGGTATGTACGTTTTCAACATGTAGCACAAAAGCTAGTATTAATTTCTCAAATAATAAATGAAAGCAAAACAAACCCAGAAATACCAACACAGTCTGGTGTTATTATTCTTAGCATAGTGCTGAAAAACAGCTGGTATCTGCACAGGTGAGGGTAAGGAATCAGTTCAGGTGAGAGAGAATCTGAGTAATACCTAACTTGCCTATTATGAATAGAAAGGGTTCATCATGAAACAGATAAATGAGCAGATTTTAAGGCCAGATTTGATGAAAGCAGTTTTTCCAACTAGACGTGAGGTTTTCTTTCTATTTTCATTTCTTATTATATATTAATTAGCATATATTTTTGGATCTCAACAATATAAAAGTGGTTTGACTAATATTGAATTACTGTACTGTCAAATATATGGCTTGATTGCTAGACTAAAATAGGAGTATCCATAACAGTTTATAGCAGCTACTAGATACTGATGCTTCATTAAAATACATTTTTCAGGAACTATAGATTTTTATGCTCATAACTAGATATGGACTGCTTAGACAATGAGGTGCCTGTCACCTATATGCCTGTATCTAAATTTTAGATTCTTAATCCTAGCATCGGTGAATTCGAGGAAAACAATGACAACCTCCCATTAAATTCTCCTTGCCTGTTTTCTTTATCTTAAACTACTGGAAAAATACAGTTTCTGTTTAAATGTGTTTTAAAAAATGACAGCATGTAGGGTTCTAGGAACTAAAGATGTATTTAAAAAGAGAAATGCTCCTTTTTTTCTTTCCATGTTTTGTTTCTGGCTCTGTTTCTTCCAATGAATGTGCTTTCCTGGTGTCTCCTACCTCACCTCAAAGCAGAGGAACCCAGGACCTAGCCAGGCTGCTCTGGCTCAGATAACCAACTCATGGAAGAGGCCTTTTGCCAGATCCTTTACATATTCCATAAAAAAATACAGTGTCTTGTTAAGATCCAGTGAAAGGGGTAAGACCCAGCTAAGACCCAGTCCTGCTCTTGCTCCATCCATATGGATATCACTGCGAGCCACAGCTTCCCGTGGCTCTTCCTAGCATCATTTTGCAACAAAAATAGGGCATAAAGCTGTTCCAAGGCAAGTGAGGAAGCCAGGCTGATGCTCCAAAACAGCTGCAGAGCCTCTTAACCTGGTCTCTCATATGATGTGGCTCTCAAGCACACACCGAGCTAGCCGCAAGCCCACCTCCTATGCATGCGCATAACTACCCCTGAAGTCAATAGGAATTTTTTTCCTATCTTTAATTGGCAGTGGAAGCAGGAATTCTCCCAGCACGGAAGCCCAAGGGATAGTTGATGCCTCGGCTCTCCCCTCTACAAGCTATTGGGGCTCTTGGCAGGTAATGTAACAGGGGAGAGAACTCACCTAGTGCATGGCACACACAGACTCAACGACCCTATAGACACCTTGACGTCCCTGGCCTGATCTTATCCCTCTCCAGTCCCACTAGCCTCCTTTCGTATCCTTTTCTCCCTTGGTCATTATCTAAACTTAGAGGGATGGATCTCTGGGGAACAACCCCTTTCCATTGCTTGTGTGGCATGGCACCACGTACATGTTTCTGAGCTCCGTAGGACACACTAATAACGAGGTCTTTGGTCTCAATTACCTGGCCCACCTGCGTCGCAGGCCTGTCCCCAGCCTGGCAATGGCCCCTACGGCAGCCCCTGGTCACAGAATGAGAGATCTGCTGTCAGGAGCCCCTCTGGATCCATTTACAGACATAACAAGGAGCAGAGAGACTAAAATGTCCTCCCAAGAGCTAATGCCCCCCCTAACCAACCTCATCCTCACAGGGATTTTCTTAGAAATAAATAACAGTGAATATCTAAGTCACGGCTTCTTGCTGGGGTTTCTCAAGGGAAAATCATTTATGAACCACCACACAGAGGGCTGTGCCTTACAGCTTCTTTTAGCTGTGGATATGTCTCAAGGGAAGCTGACTATCTTTAAGTGCCTTGCTTTTGGCCAGTTGACTTCCAGTGGACCATAATTTAATAATTCTATAGAAAATAAATAATGCTTCTTTGTGTGAGGGCACTGGTATGTTTGGAGGCTGATGGCGTCACTGCTCTGGAGCCAAGAACCATCGGGCTTCAAGGGCAGAAACTCCTCAATTTCGAATCACACAGAGCTGCACTTCTCTGCTGCTCCTGTTTCTCAGAGCTGCACTTCTCTGCTGCTCCTGTTTCTCCTCGTTTTACTGTTTCTTTGTTGTTTTGACTAGAGTTAACATGACTTTACGTATTCGTCATAAATTATGGAGTATGGTGATTCTAAAGGTCCTTGACATGCTTGAAAATTGATCGCTGGCTCTGAGAACAAGCAAAAAAGAAAAAAAAAAAAGCGAGCTAATGTCTCTGCTTGCTATCTATCATTGAATTTGTTTTTAGTCTGGAGTCAATGTTGTAGCATTATCCATAATTCCAATCAGTCACTTTTGTTAGCTGTCTTCTGTCAGAAGAGAGAATGATTTAGGGGAACGTCTGGTTTTGGTCTTTCTTGACAGAATCAATCCAATCTTTTTGGATTCAAGGTGTTAGCTGGGTTAGATTGCTTAGACTGTACTAGTTTCAGCATCATCATTTACTAAGGAATTTATCAATCTGACACTTCTTTCCTCTACATTCAAAAGATATTTTTAAGCATGTGAAAGACTCTGGCTATGCTTCTCTCTTGACCTAATTATTTTGATATTCTTCATGAGAAGATGCCACCCTGACACTCAGTGTGACAGCAAGCCATTACTATTTATCATTTTTAGCAAGAGTCTTGTAAAGCTGTTATTAAAAAGGCACAATAAATTGCCATTGCTGGGATAGTGATTCAAGTGAATGATATATAGGTGAGTTACCATATTCAGGTGAGTTGACTCCTTGGCAAAACCATGAGCTCCGGCACCCAGTGTAGCTAAACCATGGCTTCTTTTTCATTAATTTTTTTGCAAACATTTAGTAATATCATGCAATTATACACCCAGCTTGCTTTTAGGAACACATTAATCTATGATTTGCTGTTATGCCTTCAGCTAAATATTTCAATTCCAACTATTTAGTAGCTGAATAGCCGTAAGTCTAACAGCAGTGATTTCTATGCACAGGTTGCCCGAATAAAGACTGTCTAGCACAGAAGAAAATATTGTTGAGCAACCTATGAAAACACTTGTAGATGTCCAGTCAAAGTGTAAGACCTGAAGTCTAGAGAAACTTTGGTCTCCAAGTCTGGTTTTCAGCTAATTCCCTTTAAAACCCTGGAGGAAAGCCATGGTTGTTCCATTAGCCACGGGCTGTATTTACTGTATTTATTGTTCCTGGAGATGAGGATTGGTCACCTGCTGATGGACCCTGATAACATGAATAGTTGTTGGAGCCTCCCTCCCTGCCCACCTCTGTTTCGCTCTCCTTGACTGTAACCAGGGAGGCAGACAGAGATTAACCAGGAGCCGCTCGTCAGACCGTATAGGAAACGGGACTGAAATCTTCTTCAAAGAGCCTAGAGGTTTGAGAGACTGCCAGCAGCCCTAGGGATACTTGTTTTTAATCTGCACACTTGTAATGTTCAGCTGCAGTCGTTTCTATCAGAAGTGTAACTGCAGAAATGCCAGACTCTTAGACAAGGATCAAAACTTTTAACTGTACATTCGGAGTCCTAAAAATAACAGACAGTTGTCACTGTGAGGACAGCTTGGCTGGATCGACACGCTTGCTCTGTGGGGCATCATTTATATATATATATTTTATTTATTTTATTAAAATCCAATTAGGCCATCTGTGGTGTCTGTAAAACAACATGGAAAAGTCAAGAAGGGTTTCGCTTAATTTTCTCCTCACAAGGATGATGCATTTTGCATTGCATCATTAAAAAAACAGCAGTACAATTTTTCTCTTTAAAATCCATGTAAATCTTTAATGCAAATAGTTAAAGGCTCACTGCCCTGAAGATTTACTGCCCTTCTCACTGTTAGTTAATTAATTGAGAGGAAATTTTGCTTGACAGTGGAAGTTTAGGCTTTGAGTGACCCAAATTTAGTTTCTGACTCTGCCACAGCCTTCCTGTCTGCTGTATTTTACTCCTCCATGTACAGAATTAGGATAACAGTACTTCTTTATACCAGGGGGATGGAGCGAGTTAAGTGCATTGGAATACGAAGCACAGATCCTACAAAAGCCAGGAGGAGGCACCTTCACATATTCCAGCAATACTCCCTAGAGGCACAAGTGTGCTGGAGTCCTACACAAACCCTGCACCAAGTGCATTTCCTAAGCAGCCCAGATAAGTCAGCGATGGAAGGATTAGATGGCTTGTTAATCAGCGGCAGCAAAAGCAGGATGCAACTCAGAGCTTTGTTATTCGAATGCCACGCGATCCTCATGGACCTATTCGGCTCCGGGTCTCAGCTCCAGCAATGTTTTGCTGTCATAGCTTATGGGGACAAGTTGTTTAAAGAGATTTTAACCTAAGAACTCAGCTGCTGTGCTGACCTACAGGCCAGCAGCACATTCCCTAAGCCATGCTCTGGCAAAGCCCACTGCACTGCAACGTAAGATCTTCTGATAAAGACAGCCTTGGCTACAGGCTGTGTTTGCTTTCAGTGCCATTTGCTTTCAAGATAACAGGAAGGAGAAGAGAAACACTGGGAAGATTATCATCAAGAAAGTGGCATTTTTGATATTCAGTCATAAGCAGTGGGTCAGACAACATTTTTTGCTATTTTTGCTGCAGTCTTAAGGTCTTAAAAGCAAATTCAAGATTGTGGCTTTCAGGCAGAATCAAATATATTGTTTGAATTTAGGTTTTTACACTATTGTTCATGTACTGCTTAAACACCTTTACATGAATTCAGTAGTAATAGTCACTCTTCTTTACTTTTCATTAGTTAAAATTGAATATGAGA
>JAVCKT010036631.1:0-33254 GCA_032273925.1 Rhynchotus rufescens | reverse complement strand
AAATTCTAACTGCTGTGTTTTCACAGACACATTGCTACTGAAGATAAATGATCCTCAAGTTATTAGGTCTTGGAAGGGTAAAAAGCTGATCTGATGGCAGAGAAAGCTCATGAAATCTGTATTCATGAATATGTAACTCATAATATTATATAATAATATATTCATATATTATATAATTCATATAATTCATATAATTCATTTCATTACCAAATTCATATAATTGGAATAGACTTACTTGCGACTTTGTTTTCCATTCCTTGCATTAATTGTTTTCCATTCCTTGGCTTCCAGAGCTATGTTATTTTTCTCATATGGCTTTTTAGAAAGTTCAGGGAGAGTAATATATAACAGATATGAAAATAGTAGAAATGAGATGATCATAGAGCCTTGTTTTCTTCTTTTAAAAAGGCAAATCTTATTTATGATCATTCTCTCTATTAAAGTTAACTGCATATTGAAAAGGTCAGACATAGGATGGATTGTATGGTCAGATGTAGGATGGCTCAAAGGAATCATGAGCTGAAGGAGACGACGGAACCACTTTCTGTCCAGCTTTCTACAGAAGGAGAGGAACAGGCCAGCAGCTGTATGTATTCCACTGCTTTCTAACCATTTAATCTTCTGGTTATGGTTTAGGCTAAAGACTTAACTATTTGCATTATGCATCACCAGGAAAGGGTAAATATACATCATATTTCTGCATAGCTTAGGCAGTGCTGAGCACTAGGCAGACCCTGCTCCGAGTATTTCACATTTTTCACATGCCCACTTAGGTGGCACAGTGTCACAATGCTCAGGGCTGCACATTTGCACTTTGCAGGTTTATTTCTCTAACAACTTATAACAATATTAGTATTCCTACTGGAGGTTAACCTGAGAAGACAACCAGACGAATTTGGAATGATAAAATAGTCCTCATTAAATATTCTTCTTTTTTTGTTTGCTGTTTAAATAATGAAATTGTACATTAGTTCTCCTATCACTTTGACTTACAGGTATAAAATCTTCTGCTCAATTTGTACCAAAACTTTTGGAAGAACATCTTCTAGTTAGGCAATCCTACAACTAAAACTTCAGATTTGATAGGAATTAGTCTGAAGATAAAACCATTGCTTTAAAAAATATTTTTAAAAATGTTCAGTGTAGATAAAATGACAAACACAGAATATCTTTCAAGGTTTTCTGCAGATTTATTCTTTATTCTCTGTGCAAAATGTCCCACGGGTGATAAGAAAATGCAGGAGACCATGGACATCTCTGTTCAGTCATAAATTTTCTCCTACTTCTGCTAGTAATAACTGTAATTTCAGTTATTACTTTTTCAAAATGTTTCTTGGACGATTTCATGTATTTTTCAAGTTTGCTATTTCCAGCTTTTTTTTTATTTTTAAAACTTCAGAGCTCAGATATCTCAGGCTATTTTTTAAACAAAATTATATAGTTCATGGATAATTACAAAAAACTTTGATTTTTTTTTTTTTAAGTTGCTAAATCTCTGTTGCTCTTGAAGACCTTGTAGCCCTCAAGTCATCATTCTCTGTTCTTTTATTTACATTGAGTGCATATCCTATGCATTGAGGATGCACAGAAAGGAGTCTGTCATCCACACACTCATTCACCTCCCAGTGCTCTGATATCAGGTGCCCTGTAATTCCAACAACCTTCTTCTCAACCTCACCATATTGTTCTTCCTTGATTTCACTTTCCACATGAGAAGGACTGCTTATTAAAAGCTTTCAAATTGCTGATTTATGCATCTCTGAAAGACAGTCTTACCTATAGAAATGTATATCACTTTTGCAAGCATTAAGCCATACAGTAGTGCCTGCTCCTGGAGAAGGCAACCACCTGCTTCCAAACCCAGCAGCGACTGGGACCTGCCCTGACTAACAACAACCATTTCCTTCAAGGTGGCATCTCACAATTAAACTGCGCTAATTTCTGAAGATCTGTCTTGCTTCATTAAGGATTATTAAGAGATTAGCATTTAATCCATTCTACTGCACAAGTGATGAGGGTGTGGATAAAACACTGAATCTTGTTCCTCTGGGTGCAATTCACTCCAACATTTGGGGAGAATAAATTGCTGCTAAAAGGGGAAGGTTAATGCTGCACCTGTTTGATTATTTTTCTTTTGGTCTTTTGAATCAGGCTTGTCCCAGTAGGGAGCCTGTGAGCAACTACAAGCCTCTCAAAGGTTCCCTGTCTTCCTCACAGCAGCATTTATGATGATTTTAGATTTTCAGATCATTTTGATTTTATGTGGGAATATATCCCACACTCAATGTAACTAATAATTTGACAATTTAAACCCATCTTACCTTTCCTTTAAATTGAGCTTTAACATGATACATTAGGCATTTGAAAGCGCATCTGCCACTTTTTATTTTACAGAGGTAAAAAGAAGCATTGAAGTAATGCTTATGTCTTTGATCCCCCCCTCTTCCTCAAAATGAGACTTTAAGGGAAGAATGATACACGTTTGAATTCTTTTTGATGGTCTTGGTCAGCCATTGGACACACAGAAATAATATTTTAGGAGAAGAGACTTTGGCAATGAGTTGGTTTGCTGAGGAAGGCTAATGTTACTTGAAAACAAAGGTCTTAAGTACATGCTTATCACAATTCTGTGGTCAAAATTTGAACTGCTATACTCCTACAAAAAAAGATAATAATGATAAATAAAAATCAGCAGCAGCACCTACTAGCAATGCTGCAGCCACATTGCCATTTAAGGAATCCCAGCAATTCCTATTAAGAATAAACTAATATTAGATTCCCTCACACAGCAACCCCTTCTTTCTCTACCCTTCCTGTGCCCCCACCTTGCACTTACTATCCTTTATTCTATTTGAAAGAATATCTAAAAAACACACATTTGAATTTCCCCAGCTTCTAGTGAAAACAGGTTGAAGTTTGGTTCAGTTCTTTCACATTGATCTTGTCCTACTGTTCATTTTTGCCAATTGCTTATTTACGGTAATTAATCCCCAGGTGACCTTTTTGGTATCTGCAGATTCTTTTTGAGATTCATTTTTGATACCTCAGTACATTTCCTAAAGTCTTTTGTACATAGTGAGTCTACCTTCATTTTCTTGGCATTTTTCCTTTATGTCTTCACTCCCTCAGCCAAGATTTTTGAGCCGCTTATCTTCCTGCTCTGTGTCTGGAGCATTCATATGTCTGCCTGGAGTCTGGCCATTTAATTTCAAATATATCTGGAGTGCATTTTCTCCCTGTTCAAAAAAATCTTTCTTGCACAATACAGATATCAAGAGCAGAAGGAACATTCAGCAGGAGCCTCTACTCAATAGCTGCTTCCTGCCTTCCCACACGGAGCTGTCATTTCTCCGGGCTTTCTTCTCCTTTGGACACGAAGGCCTTGGAAACATTGCAGCTTGTTCTTTGAGCGTAAGCTCCAGATATTGTCTGAAATGTTTCTGCTGATAATGACAAAGTCTTAGAGTCCAGCCTCTGGGTCTATCATGAGGCTCAGGGAAGACGGGAGAGTATCCTGTGCAATTTCCTCTCTCCAGAAATCCCACCTTAGACAACCCTTCAGTTACAGCATCCAGCCTTCTTTTCAAGTCACTCAGACACAATGTTTTTCTAATGTACCTTTTCTTCACTCCATTTTCTTTAAAAGGCATTTTCCTTGTTTCCAGAGTAATAGTGCCACATCATCCTGCAGCTTTCTCTTTTCTTAGTTTCCAGCTTATGGGCTCCAAACTCTAATTGGAAAACTTTATTAAACAACAAAGTATATTTATGGCTAATGGCTAAAAAAAAATGTAGGTATAAGACATTCCAAATATTTGATTCCCTTGTGGAAAAAGAGACTTGTGAAATATTTTATTTCGGATAATAATTTAAGTCAGAATTGAACTTATTTTTTAAAATAAACCAAAATAGTTAAGTATTGAAATATATTAGGTTATAAGGTTAAATCATTCCTGGGGTTAATGCTCTATTCAAGAATTACATGCTTTGTGACTTACTTAGGCTGATGTATTTAGACACTTGACATGTTTTTAAGAATTAAAACTACGAGAGAAAAAAAAAGAAAGAAAATCTATTTCCACCCGGGATTTTGTTATTCAGGCTGTACATTTCTCTGCATTTCTTTCAGCTTTTATATTATTAGCAATTATATTAGCAATTATATTAACAGTTGTGTTTTCTTAATATATTTTTAGGTAGACATTCCTTTCATTTAGTGTAATATTTGTCAGCCACGGTACCTCACATTGACAGGCATATTTGGGAACTTGCTTAGATTTGCATATAGTTTGTAAATAGCAGTCTGCTGGGTGTCCTCAGAAGTGTCAGAATATTCTGAGAAAAGACAGAGAAGGGTTTTGCTCGTTTTTTTTTGTTGTTGTTTTAATAAAGACAGATCTCTTGGGAAATCTTTGTACAGCTTCTCTGTTTGCAAAGCAGTTGTGCAGGCAAGGGCCATGAAATGCAGAAACACATATACCCTATCAGAAGGGATCTCCAGGCCCGGAATAAGACCATTCACAATTCCATTTCTTGTTGCGTAGGCTTTCCTTGGCATTTTTATTACCATACTTTCCCTAAGTCAGAGCCAACAGAGGGTATTATTGCTGTTTCTTGCCAGCAAGGGGTTAACCACAACCTTTCCTGATGTGCTCATTTCCCCAAAACTGGCAACACAGTCAAACTCAAAGGCACTCACAGAACCAGGTATCAACTGATACCAAAATACTCTGGATATTAACACTTCTAAGTTTGCTTACTTAAACGGTCCATAGCACTCACATTTAGAAGGATTTTTAGTATCCTTTAATGCTGTTTTAATACCAAGGCTGACTTTCTAGATGAGTAAACCCAGTAGGAAGGAGAGGTGACCAGCAGTGAGCTGAACACGGGGGAAGAGGAGCAAGCAGCTACTCCTGCTCCTCTCCTTTTCCCTAACCCCTACCAGCACCCTCCCAAATTCCAGGAGCCTGTCAGGAACCAAGCCCCTCTCTCTGCTTCCCTGGGTCTAACTGTTGCACACAAGTTTTCTGAGAAAAATAACAAAAATAATTATCTAGGTATTAAATCTAACAGCAGATTGCCTCTGTATAATTTGCTCACTAAGGCAACTACATAATTTCCATTACCTGTTATAAATAACTTCCAATTATTAAAATGATGGCTTTTTCAATTTTGGACAGAAATATGAGGGGACATTTGAAAGACACAGTCAAAATAATTCTGAATAGAACATCCTTATACAGTAGCTGAAATGGCAGATTTGTATTTCAATGGCAAAGGAATATTTTCCCTGTTCAATTCTTAGACAAGGTGTAGGAGTAGATGGAGTAGAGACCTTTCAAAGGAGAACGACCTCCATGAGTCACTCACAACAGGTACACCAAATCCTGCTCCTTTTTTGAAAATTTCAGGAAAGAATTTGGGTGCTTTGATTGTATTTTTCTGCTTGCAGCATCCAGAGGAAAATAAGCAATGAAGGAAAAAAGGTCCATGTCAGTGTATTTTCAAGCCACCCACTCTTGTACAGCTCAGAGTACTTACAACCTTCTTTACCAGGTGCTCTGCTTATTTATTTTGCCTGTGGTAACAAATAAACTTCATCATCTGCTCAAATGTCTCCAGCAAAAGAGAATGCAGCGAGAGTCTAAGTAGGTGGAAAAACAGCATTTTTAAAAGAGTTGAAATCAAGTTTCTAGTAAATCTGAAGTTTCAGGTAAAATGCTGGCATTGTTTTCTAGAGTCCTACATCGACAGCCCAACCTTCTGTGCTGAAGAGGCAGCAAATCCCATCTAGATCCTCCTCCACTGTAATGGTTTTTATATCCAAATATTGTCCTCCCAGACATGACAGACAGGAAAAAAAAAAATCACTTGATTTTGATTTGAACGCTTTCTGTTTATTATGGGATTTATCCCCCAGTCTGCTCTCCCTACCCAAGAATGGCATCTTCAAGCAACATAGTTGACCTTTTTAAGGATTTTAAGTGACCAAATCCATGCAGGGTGTACAAAGCAGGTATCAAAAAATACACAACATAGGTCCTAACAGTCAAAACAGATTTCATTGTGAATTGACCTCACCAGAGCACTCAGACCCTGACCTGGTTCAAATTCATCATCTTCTATCTTGGAATTTCTTATGTTTGTTACTAATGTACATCAGCTGCGTATAGGCAGTAATTGAACTTTGGACAGGGTTTTCTCTGAGACTTCCTAAAGTTTTTAACCTAACGACACTGACATCCTTTGTATTTTACACACATATATTTAAAAATTCTAAATTCACCCATAGTGCTTAACCATAAAAGTAATAATGGAAGATCCAGGCCAAGGTATACAAAACATATGAACACACTAGTGGGTTGTAAAAGCAGACAAGCAACAAATTCTCTCACACATGGGCAGAAAATGAGGAAAAATAATTTGATCAAGATATATTTTTATATTTATATGTAAACATATAAAATAATTTAAACATTGAAATATAAAGTAAATCACTGTATTGAGAAATAATTATACTGTCCTTTGCAGTGTAGAGCTTGTGACACAGATTACAGCAAGATATCAGTAAAGAAAAGCCTCTCATGCAGTGTTATACAAACAGTGTGCTATATTTTAAAATGCTTCTTGAACAAAAGAGTATTAATTGAATGTTAAATTTCTGAGTTTGGTACTTGGAGGTTTTGACTGGGCTGGAATGAATGGTCACCCAGTGGGAAGCAGGGAAGTAGCAGCTACCAGAAGGCAGCTAAGTGCACTGCAGACTGCTGATTCAAGGACATATGCAGCAGGCAGGTGAATTTAAAGCCACTATATTCACATCTGTACGCAGCAGGAATCACACAAGGCAGTGGAGTAGGGAATGCCTCTATGAATAAAATATAGGTTGTTTCCTAAAGGAAGGGACTTGGTTGTGCTACAACCTGAAAAAAACAGATGAAGGGCCACGGCCTGAGGTCCATGTAGCTCTGCACATTTGCTTTCCTTAAATTCTGTGGCTCTTGCTGAATTCCTGCATCATGCAGATCAGGAATGTTGATTTAGAGCACGTTGCCTGGGTGAGCAGTAGCTGCAACTGCAGCATCCCCAGCTTTACACAAACCTGCTGCCAAGCAGCCCGATCCCCCTTGGAAAGACACGGGCAAAGAACATCTGAGCAACATGCCCCAGGCCAGCCTCACGTGCAAAGCTCCCTAACTTCACCCAATCCAGCTGAATTACTCCATATTACACTACTGCAGCAATTTAACCTAAACATGTGCACTGGTACTTGCCAAACCTTGATCTGAACCCTCCCTTTCTCCGAGACAACCGAGGTGACAAAAGGGCAGGGACAAAAGTAGTGACAGATCTGCAGAAGGCAGACACAGGATACTCAAAATATATGTGTGCACAAGTATATATATATATATATGTACATATATATATGTGTACACACACATGCATGTTCCACAGGATTTTTCCAGCTGCTAGCTAGGCTCAGGAAGCACAGGACACTGGTCCATGCCAACACGACAGCTTTGCTCAGGGATATGTGCAACCAGTGAGTGCCAGTCTCCAGAAGCAGCTTCCCAAACCTCTTCTCAGGATTATTTTACCAATTTCATTCTGATACCAATTGAGAGATTACAGAAATTATGATAAAAATATAGATGAAGTCAGTCTGGGATCAGGGACAAGCAAGGTTTCAGTGGGGAAAAAGTGCAGCAAGAAAAAGAGATGTGCAGAAAGACTAAGGGATGGACATAGAACTGCCTGAAGAAACAGCCACAAGAACAGATGGCATTGACCAGGAAAACCAGCATCTGCATGGGAGGCAAAGGATGAAAATGCAGTTGTCAGAAGTAGGAAAAATAAGGAAATATGTGTGGGCAGAGACACACTGCCAAGGAGACACAATAAGCACTGACGAGTGCAGCACAAGGCACTAGTCCTCATCTTGAATGCTCTGAACAACCCTCTTTGCTTCTATTTAAATATATCAAAGAACTAAAACCTGAGGAGAAACCGAGAGGCATCGCTATCGAGGGAAAGGCGTCAATCAATTCAAGAGAATGGGCTAAAACCACCTTACTTGTTTAGCCTAACTAAACAAGGCCTAGGAAGACATACAATTACTCTCTGAAAACACTTCAGGGACGCACCAGCAAAAGAAAAGACTTTTTTTTAAGGGCAATATTAGCACAGGAACAAATGGGTATAAAGCACCTTGAAGACACTTAGGCAGGACATTAGAAAAAGATTTTGAGCAGTCAGAAAAGATAGGCTCTGTAAAAGCCTCCCAGGGGAGCAGCCTGGGGAGGTGGTAGGGAGAGAAGTACTTTGAAGATGAGACTTGCTCTGGTTTTGAAAAGGATTATATGCTGTATTTGCAAACCACAGCAGATGACTGCCTTTGATGACCCAGGAGCTCCTGGAATTCAGTCTCCCCTGTAACCGTATTTGAAACCTGGACTTACATTTCATCTTGAAGCTTTTAAACAAAGTTTGCACAGCCTTAAGAAAATGAATACCTGATTCTCTTCCAGTCGACACGAAGCCAAAACCATGCCAATTTTCAGGTAAAAAGAATGGGACACAACATCATATTTTCACTGTTGAAAAGTACTACAGTAAAACACCCTGAAGCTCATTGAAACTAAGCTGAAATCAAATGAAAGCCACCCATGCCAAACCTTCCTTATGCCAGTCAATGGGTACATTAAGTCTCAGGTATTTGTACAACACAACTTTAGAAATTATGAAGCAATTCTATCATGCATTGTTGTTAAGAGCATTTTATGTAGTTTAACATTGCATTAAAATACCCTACTGCCGCTTTGCAGAAGAACATTGGAAGTGAGGACTAATAGTTTCCTGTTAGACTGCACATTGATCGAAGACAAGAATCTAGCTTCTGCCTTTTCTCTGAAAAAATGCTGAACTATAGCACTGAAGCTAATAGTTCCTTATTCTGACTGAAGAGCAGAAAATCTGTACAAAAGTTGAATATTTACATAACCAATAAACATGTAATAATCAGTAGGACATGTCATGTCCAATTTATATGAGATTATCTTTTATAAACAGCTAAGGTCTCTCACCTCTCAAGTCTGTTGAGGGTTGTGTTTGTTTTTTTTTTAAGAGCCTCATAACTTAAATGTCATTTGATAGGCTATGAAAATGACAGCCTGTTTGGATATTAACTTGTTAATCACATGTCTACAGTTCACATTGCATAAGATCTGAATCCCCTCTATGAGCATTTCAGTACAGTCAGTAAAGCATCTTCCATTCCAAAGCACTCATATCAGTATTGCTTAATAAGAAAAAGTTCAATCTGAAATTGTAAGGATGAATTCGATGTCTATAAACTAACTCCATCCACAGATTGTACCTGGGCTGTAGGGCAACGTATTAGCAGTCAGGAGGACAAGTAGATATCTAACCTCATTTACTTTACCTATATGCCACCAAAATCATTGCAAACCACTGTGAAGAAGTGTTAACATTTAATGACAAACTCTGGTATATATTATTTGCTTCTCATTTGTTTCAGATGGAAGAATTTTTCTGTGATTAACAGCAATTAACTTTATATGCTGGATTGCTTTTTTCCTGTGCAGGAATCAGCACCATTACGGCTTTTTTTCAGTCTTCCATTTGCTGGAGCTTTGCAATCTCATCTGATTTTGGGCATAGTAACCGGCAGTTTTTACATCATACAGTGTTGCAGCTTTACTGTGAGTGGTCCATTTTTCTTTCTCTATTTGAAAACTAACCAAGAGAGTTGCTCACATCGAGAAACCACGAGTGAACAGAGAGGGCTCTATTCTGTACCCACTCACCAGGTTCAGGCTGGTCTCACTTGGCACCAAGACAGTCACTTCTAATTTACCCTTTTGTACTGGAAGTTGGATACCAAATTCTGGGGGTTTTCTCAGCTCAAGCTGGATGAAGCATACACAAAACAGTTTGCATATAATGAATGGTTTCAGTAGACAGCCTTAATTATTGCCTGGAAGACTGAATTGAGCTCACCCCAATTGCTTACTATATTTCAGATATTTCCTATAGAAGTTTAGATAATGCCTGTATTCACTTAAGCTTGTTTATATATGGTAATCTAAGCAGCTGCTAAAAGCATGCATTAAGTTGAAACACACTCACAGAAACAAGTTTTACCAACGGACTATGATTCTTAAAACCTTGCATTACTGCTAATTTTGAACTGATTTAAAGCTAAAACAATGCCCTCTTTGTAAAAACCCCACTTCTGTTCTTTCACTAGGTACACATCGGTATAATTAAAAAACAATTTCTGTACAGTCTTTCCTGGAACAAATATGAGACTACAGATTCAAGGCTATGATGCAGAAAAAGAACATGCAGAATTCAAAAGACTGAAGTATTTTTAGTCTTTATAACCAAATCCCTGAACTCCGACTCAACAGGCCAAGTCTGCCGTTCTACCAGCAATCTGTCCGACTGGGGATATTTGGAAAGGCCACTGCTCATATGCAAATTGACTCAACACTGAGAGTTTACCCCATCTATCATAGCCTGAACACTTCAGATGTGCAGCGCTTGTGCAGTCCAACTGCACGGTGCAGATGGCACCGGTTCAGAGCTTCCTGGACGCAGCAGTTGTTGCTCATGGACATTTACAAGGGGTATTTGCATCACTTAGTGCCTCAGTTCTGCCATTTCTAAAACATGAAAAACATTCACTTTGTGCAAACTACCATTTCAAGGCTAGTGCTGACACTTTGTATTCTCTGAATTAACTATAAAATCTTCCTCATCAAGCTAAAATAAAAGTGATAAATAATCACATATGCATTAGAAATTATCTCTTATTAAAAATAATCCCTTATTAGAAATAATCTCTTATTAAAAGTATTTCAAACTGTTGCCTGAGGTGCAGAGATCATTCAGGTATCCAGTCATCCTAACAGAGACCAAAATACATGTTATGAGCCCAGGAAGCCCTCAAGGAGAGAACAGTTTTAATGACTGCTTCCATTAGCTTGGTAGCTTTGGCACCTCAGGGATCTTCCCACTGACTCTGATAGCAGTTGGCACACCAGGTATCTTGCCCTTTATTCTGATAGCAAATGATGCAACCGTTCCATGAACTAGTTCGCCTACGCTGTTAGGAAACAAGCACCAAAATTTCATGTTGCTGCAGAGGAAACAGAAGAACAGCCCGAGGCCACATTTCAGTAACAGCAGAAGGGAAGGAGGATCGAGTCGCCATAACCATCAGCTGGACCCTTCCCATGTCTGACCCCACATCTGGGAGCTGGAGTACAACCAAGTTTGGTAAGCAGCTGGACCTGCCACTCCAGGAAGAATCCTTTCTCGGTACCAGAAATGCCTCTTTCTCCCAAACTGCCTCTCCTTCTCAGAGCAAGCAAGGACACGGTTTAGTAGATGAGGATAAAAGAAATACAAACTTAATCTGGAAGGCAGATCGACCGGGAAGAAGCCTGTGAGTTAGCTGCACAATTTGTGGTCAAATAACATCCCTCATAGCCTCGTTCAGCCACACCACGTCGCAGCAAGTTATCTAGTCCCACACCTGAACTTGTCATGTTCACACCCTGCTTGCGATTCCGCACTCTCAGTTTCTAGTAGGAAGTTCGTAAGGGTACTTCTTAACTTTAGACATGACAGGAAATAAAAACTAAACTGGCAAGAGTGCAGTTCCACGGCTGCTGAGAGCATAACAACCTGCTGTCAGTTCTTCCAGCGTGTGCAGGCAGAAAAAGGGCTTTTTCCAGCTTGTCATCATCCAGTGACAAGTGATTGGCAGCCATCAGAAGACTCCTTCCTTGGATCTAGCTCCGCTCAGGCAAGCCCTACGAGATGACAGGCTACAGTTAGCTCATGAATCAAGCATGCTGTCTCCCCCAGAAACAATCAGAAGCTGCATTTCCTCCTCTTAGTTGTTCCTTTCCCAGCCTGGCACGCACAGCAGGGACCCCTGAGCTGTATGATGTGTCACACTCGTACAATTCCTACACAGAGGCTCTTATTTAGATTGCAGTTGTTACTAGGACGTCATCCTTAGATTCAGTATTTGAGAACTGCTACCTGAAGCAGTAACAGACACTTTGGACATCACCGTCCTCCATCATCACCCCCAAATTTTTATTCCAATAAAACCATGCGGTAGATAAAGCACAAAGCCAGTGCAGGGATATGAGATGACAGCCTCGGTTGAGAGAACACAGCTAAATTGCTGGGAAACAAGGAGCAGAACCAGTGGAACACCTAGGCACAGTCCTAAGGTAGCTAAATGAGGCAGATTGAAAGTGAGGGCTTCAGACACCTTTAATGAGGGAATGTTGATGCTTCCAGACCTACAGGCCAGATGGTCCTATTTCTACAAAGCCCAAGGATGGAAGAAAATAAAAGCCTCCAGGTGCCTACTGTACATTTCAATCTGTGATAATATTCAAGAAATGACAAGTCTGATAAATTAAAACCCCAGGAGGCAAAGCCAAAAACAAAAAGAATTTACAGAGAAAATAAAATTTATGCAGTGACTTATGGAAACAAAACAGCTATTAAAGCTGCTTCCTACAAAAGAACTGCTGTAATTTATTTAATCCAAAGTATTTTAGTTTTTCCTTTTATTGTTAAGGCATAAGAAACAGTTATTTGCTGGCCTTCAGTAGGGCTAAAAGTTTTTCTTTGGACTTACACCACCTGGCTTGTCTGCTTCAACTGCTAATGTCTGTTATGTTGTGCACTAATATATTATTTACATCTCACGTTAATATTACGTATAACTATGCTTTAAGTTTCACACAGATGGATCCTCTCCTTCTGCAAGGCCCTACTGAAATAGAAAAGGGGGCACTGCGCACCAGCCAAAGTGACTGAAAAAAATCTTGTGATTATCTTTGATCACAAACCTGGGTAAAACTTAACTTGGGTGCATAACATTTTAAATATCATTTTAACCTGCCATGAGGCTCTGGTTTCAGTTTAGCTGAACCAGTTCTCACCATTTCACCAAGAATGGGTTTACACTGCTAAATTTTTTAAATTTTACCAAAAAAGGTTATTGCCTTACAGACACAACTGTGAAAAAAAGAGATTTATTTTATTTTCTCAACCAGGAAGAGAAACACATGTATTGAACTTATTAAATATACCCAAGTGGGTAATCTTATTCCAGTTTCATTGCTTTCAGTAGGACAGGGTCTTGCAGCATATCATTTTTTCACCGTGCAATCTTTAGTTAAAACTCCAAGTTCTCAGAGCACAGGAGGTTCTTTATTAGTTCAATTCAGCTATATACCACCATCCTGGAACCCTTTATCACCAGGAAGCATAGGTATTGATACACCAATATTAACCAAAGGCATGAATTCTGCCCTGGGCAGCATTCAGGTCAGGCATCTGAAGCAGGAGCCCCACTGAATGTGTTCAACACTACTGTAAAAATCGAGGTTAAAAAAAAAAAAGGAAAAAAGATCTTACTGCTCACTCAACAGATGTGAACTCAGAAGACTTGTGCTAGGCAAGGCAGAAGACCTGGTAAATAAAGTACCTTTCCAGGGCCCTGATCAGCTTTATTTATTTAATTTTATGATTATATCCCCATTTTTATGCCTAGCATCATTTTCCTCTAATATTTTCCACTAGTCTTTACCATCTCACTGCACATTAAGAAAGTGCACAGTTGTCACAGTTACGTGGGATGCGGAAGAGATGAAGGCAGCAGCATATGGAAACATAAATAAAAATAGATATAGTCTATCAAGAGCTGAATTATGAAAATAGCATATATTTACCATATAATGAATTTCAGGGCAGAGAGCTGCCACAGCAGAGATGTCTTGTAGCAAAAGCAACCTTGTAAATTAGACTCATGCAGCAGAGGCACATTGTATCATCCCCATAGCTGTCACTAGCAGAGGATGCAAATGCTCTGCACAGCGTTTAAGTTTTCCTTCTAATGCTGGCTGCAGGCATGCTTGTATTTAGCAATTAGCCCCAGTCCCTATATCAGTAGGTCCAAATAAAATCACTGTCATTTAGTTTCTTTCCACGCAAGTTCTTTCTATTAGGTTTTGGATTAGGGACACAAAGAAACTGCCCTATGTCACAGCTTCTCTCTCATGCAGTCATTACACGACCATTCCTGCTCTCCCAGAATGCCTTTTTTATTATTATTATTTTATATATCATTTTCCACTGGCATTCCTTCTCCCAAGCACAAGTTCTCCCTTCTAATTGCTGCTTTGATGCTGCTGCTGCTGAATGCAGCAAACAGCTGTTTCCACTGGGAATGGTATCAGTGAACATAATGATAATCCCCTTAAATTCCTCCATCAGTCCATCCTGCAATGATTATACCAAGTTTAGCATCACTTGCAGGGAGCATCTCATTCGTATCAAATCATCAGATATGGAACAGTTAAGCCCGAGACTTGCTGAAACAAGTGCATTCCTTCTTAATTTTTGGCTGTCTTCCATTTATCTTTCTTCACCAGGAAGATGAAGAGTGGCCGGCAAACACTCAAAATAGGCAAAAAGATTAGAGAATATAGCATTCTATCACTATCACTTTCTTTTCCTGTTAAAAGTCTATTTTTGTGGAGAGAGGAACTTTTACAGTGAGAAGTGAGAATCCTTAAATTCATCCCGCTTATTTTAGAAGAAAAAAAGTTATTTAAGAATATGGATGTTGTCACTTTCATAATAGGACTTCCTGACTGGTATCAGAATGTGATGTCAGTCAAACTCAGCATTTACATTGAATTTTTTATTATCCTGTTTCTGATCTTCTGAGGCTTAAAAAATGATGCAAAAAAAACAGCCGCAGGAGATTTGGTTGGTTAGAGAAAGTTATTAAAGGAAAAAAATATTAGAAGAAAAACATTCACTTCAGTTTTAAACCCATGAAAGAGTTGAGGGGGCAAAAAACCCAACAAGAATAGATCACAAGTAGAAAACACTGACCTTAAGTCAGACTTAGAGCGTGATCAATTACATGGACCTCATTCCTGCCCAATCTCTCTGTAAAAATCCGCACTGAGGGATACACCCAGGCACAGCAGGCAATCTCTTCCCTTGTTTCATCATCCCCATTATTGGAAGGTTCTTCCTCACACCTACACAGTCACAACTTCATACAATGCTGCGTAAAGGCACGACTATGACTTAATTTCCCCCATGATAACACCACATCACTGCACACCACTGAAACCTGTGTTATTTGGCTGACTACTGCCAACTTGCCCCATCCCACATTCAAAGTCAAACCCAGTAAAGAGCCCAACAACTGGAGCTATCATTGCTGCCACCTCAGCAGCAGAGTATCTGGGTCACTGTGTCTTTGTGATTCCCACAGAACTAGCAGGATGATTTAGAGAATGTGGAAAAAAAGACATAGAAATGGCTTTGAGCTACAAGAAATCTGACCAAGGCTCTAACCTGAAAAAAAATGTGTAAAAGAAACAAATGAAAAAAAAAAGTTACTGCCGCACATCCTAGATCACAAGTGATCTATAACATAGTGACACTGTCTCCAAGAATCCACTTATTCATTTCGGAAAATCCAGTAGCATTTTGAGGCTGCCTAGCAAAATATGAACACTCTATCCAGGAAAGACCAAGAAGCTGAACTGTCCATGTGATTGACAGTCTTTAGGCCTTCCTTATTTCAATGTCCTTATTTCAAAAATGAAAACTGGAAGATAGCATGTACTTTTCAAGAGATTATGCAGAGTACAGATTTTCCACTGTCACTGATGCTTACTTACTACATCTCCTCCTTTATACAGAGGCCAGGAGGATAGAAAACTTGCATATGGGAAATCCCTAATGACCAGAAATATCTGTTCAAGCACCTAGTAAACAAACCTCTCAAGTACTTTTGAAAAAAAAGATCTCAATGCTCACTAAAATACTGCTGCTAATAAAATATTTTAAACGTTAGCGCTCCTTTAGAACTATGCTTGTTCTGGAAACCATCCAGCCACGAGAAGTAAATCTACACAGATTTATGTATTTGCATTTACTGAAAATCTGAAACGAGAGATGATGCGACCTTTCAGTAGCAGCTATCCATGATACGGCTGGTGATTGCTTAAACATCATAATCAGCTATCCATTGCACGTAAAGGCATAAAATAAACTTCAGCAAGTTCTTTCTTCCTTAAAACATTAATTCCATAGGCTGTTCACAACAAAATCAAAGGGATGCAACACAGCCCAAACAACTAGCAAGCCTTACCCCAAAACCAGGATTCTGAACCCAAAAGAAGGGAGGTAGGTGAGAGCTTTCAGGAGGACCCTAAACTCTTCTGCGTGTACATATATCCAAAAACCAGATGTAGCTCCTTTAGTTTGATTTGCTATTAAGCAATGAAAGGTAGAGTATCGCTTTGGATGCACATCACCTGTGCTCTGATTGCTCCTCCTGCAACTGAGTCGAGTAAGGAAAAAGCCTTTGGGAGTCCCTAGCAGCACAAGGAACTACTGATGAGAAATCACAGTAGCAATGGCCATAGCTGCTCAAAGAACTATTTACAGATCACAGCACCTATTAATTACATGGAACAGATTATGTAGACCCATCGTGTCTAAACATTAGCTCATACCTCACCACAATGCAGAAGTTCTTTGTAGGGTTTGTGCAGATGTTTTTGTTATTCCAACTTTGTATGTCTCAAGAGAAGGAGTTCTGAAGCAGGCGGCATAGAAGTCCTCAACTAGGGCAACCTTTGGGTTGCGTATGAGCTGAAGAAACTGAATACTTAGCATATATCAACATATTTTATCAGTAGAACTTCAACACATGATAAAGATACATATGCATCATTACACACTCAGATGTTAAGCTACTTGCTATGAATGTAACAAAATAGAGATATCGTGGCAAATGAAATATGTCTCCAGTCACAGTGGGAATAGAGAGGAAGGGGATTGCAATCCTGAACCGTGAATTATAGGGCCATATGATAATAAACTTAGTATTTAGTTGCAAAAGGAGCTGTAAATGGAACCACAAGACCTTGATTTATATCCTAGATAGATCCTGGTTTGAGATCTAGATTAGTCCTTTAATAAAGATGCTATCTATCATGGAAAAAGACCTGTCTCTGTTGTTTATTTGCCTATCATGAACAAAGAGTGTTAATTATGTTCTGCCAAATAGACTAGTTTTTCCCTAATACTTGCAGTCTGCCACGCTGTAGTATGTCTTAGTTAGAAAAACATTATATTTTTGATTGAAACTGACTTACCAAATTGAAAACATTTTTTTTTGTCATTCTAAGCCACAAATTGTATTTCTGTTTACATTATTATTAAAATGGCAATGGAAAAAAAGAAAGAAAAAGAAACCTAACATTGTATCTATTTTTAATACAAAAAAATAAACTTGTATATTCTTTCAATTGTCAATAAAGTGAATGTCACTGGAGATGAAATAAAGCTAAGGCTTAGCTTCGAGAATGTCAACAGCAACAGTTCTAAACACATTTCTGAATAAAAAGATGTAAATGTCATAGCATAAGGTATCCTGGCCAGCTTTCTATCACTTTGAGAAGCAACATCTTCAGGACAGCAGTCCACACACAATCCTTCCTGACATTTATTTTGGTTATAGGTATTGAACAAAGTTACTTGAAGAGAAAAGGATTCACCTAATCACAGCTAAGATGGAAGGTAAATGATCTTTGTTTGGTGCCAGCTGACATGGTCTGTTGCTGATTTGTGACTTCAATCTCATCACGTGGCAATGCTACAAAATGAGAGTTTCTCTGCACCCAGTGCTTTCAGGTCAAAATGAACTGTTGTAAAAGTCTCCATGGATTCACTTACTTTAAATTCAGACACAATGATTTCCCATTTCCTATTATTGTCCACTTATACAACTCCTTTAAATCTATTATTGTCATGAAATCAAAATGTACGGGAAGTCAGTGACAATTATCTGAAGTTTTAATATCAAACTTGTATATCCACTTGGTTAAAGAAAAGAATGAAATGCATTAGTGCTACACTAGTGCACTCCATACACTATCCAGAAATGGAAGATTCTGATCCTAAAACCAAGTATTTCTAGCTTGAAAGGTAGGCTAAATGTACTGTAAAAGCACAACTTTTTTGTTTCTAATTAATAATTTATTTTAACTCTCTGTTTTGTTCCAGCAATTAAGTATCAAAATAATTTGCTGAATTAAATAACACTCAGAAGCTTAATTATATAACATTAGCCGAGGCTCACACTGAGCCCAAGGACTGTTGCAACCAGTGAGAGCATTCCATTGATTTCAATAAGTTTTGCATAAGATCCATAATCATTTCCTCCCAACCAATAAAATTTTGCCATTTTCTCAGTGTGCTTGTGCAGTATTCCCTATTTGCTTCCCCAGTTGTGACTACTATCTCTAAAAAAGATCATGATTTTATTTTGCAATTGAAAAACAAACAACAGTTATTTTTGCAATACTTCTATATCCTTTAATTCAAATTCTGAAAATAATCTATATAGCATGGCTATTTTTACAGGAACCCTAGGGCTGCTAACTTTATCTGATGTCTTTAGATTAGAAATACTGGGAATATGTCAGAAATGCGAATTCTTGTAATTTTGGGGTTTAGATTTTTTGCTTCCATAGAATCATAGAAACCTTAAGGTTGGAAGGGACATTTAGAGATCATCTAGTCTCACTTCCCCTCACATGCAGGGTCACCTAGAGCATGTGGCAATTCAAGCACTCAGTCTTATTAAAAATATATATATATATATAAACTTTCATGAAACTTGCCAGCTCAACTTTGGCACAAAATAGTGATTTGGACAATGTTTAGATAAATTCTCTTTTTTATTATTTCATCTTGTAATCCTGGGAGTTACATTTCTTTATCATAGTATTGTTAGTTCAATCTAAAAAGTTTTATTCCTGCCAGGTTGTCAAGATTAGGTCCAAATTTACTTCTTAATTCTTTGGCTTCAAATCTACAATACATCTTTGTGTACATCTTTGTGCCCCATCCTTTCCCCTCCATCCTTGTTTTTCTTTTTTGGTAACCCAAGAAAGAAATACGTAAAAGCTGCAGTAAAACCTTCATAGAAAGTTAATTATACTTCTGGTTTACTCCTTTAAAGAGATAAAAACAGTATTTTCTTTCTGAATATGTTGAAAGAATCATTATAATTTGACTCTTTACTCATATCGGAAGGACTTCCATCGATTTAAGATCTTCAGCCTTCCTCTGAAGAAAATTCCAGTTGGTGACCATGTAGTCCTGATTGAAACATGCACCATTTTGGCCTTTTAATTTTGTTTTCATTTACTTTAGAGATAACAGAAGAGTGATGTTAATGTTTTGTAGCTGGGACACCTGTATGTTGTCAAATCTCTTTCAATGCATGTTGGTAAAAAATGCCTATCTGATGTTCAACCTGTACTCACACTACCCAAACTGTTTTTTTCTCCTGATTTACATGATTAACTTATTTAATGAGGCAGAAAGAAAGTCTCATCCATTGCAGTTAGTCACAAGCAATGCAGTACTGAATAAACAGCAGCAGCACATTAATCTCTCTGACTTTTCATTATTATCCACTAATAGGAATACATTTGTACCTGCTTTCATGGTTAAATGTATTTGCTGTGTTCTGGTTTTAGGAACAAAAGAGAAAAAAAGCAACCTCAAAATTATGCTACGGCATATTAAAAAAATGAGAATATCATATGCTGAAGTAAATATATCAGAGCTCAAGAGGAGGTGCAGTTTATGACTGTCCATGTGCTGGAGGTCACAGACAGCTGACACCATTAGCCACATTTCTGGAAGGCAAATGTATCCGATCAGTCACACACAGGAAGGTACAGAAAGCATCACTGCTTTCCCTGTTCTCTTTTAAGGGGACAATAAAATGTCTGAGATGAATCAGAGACCTTGGTCTTCTATGCACAGGATGGCTAAATCCGTGGATCTTTCATATATATGAATTTCTGGGTTTGTTCTTCTGCCTTTTCCTCTCATTTTCCCTAAAAAGAGGTAAAAAATATCCAGTGCTTCACTTTATCTTGAATATCACCACCTGAATGTACCTGGTATGCATCCTCTGAGCATCTAGTGTGATGGGAATAGGTTGATGAGAAAAGGCACTTGAAGACAGCAGCACGCAGACAAAAGACCAGGGCACGGTCAAAGTCAGGGCTGCACAAATCACTTGTTTTGGAAATTTTTTTTGGAAATTCACTTGTTTTGGAAAATTTTGCTTTGACAGTAGCTTTGCTAGAGTACAACAGTAGTCACAGAACTACTCTGAACATCCATCTCTCCTGTCCAGGCTGCTCTGGCCACTGATACTCATAATCTCACTCCGATAAAGAGGATTATGAAAATAAAGAAGCAAAATGAGCAAAACCTGCTTCTTGTCCGTTTTTATCCTTGTGGAGGGATGAAAAAAAGATCTGGCTAGGGAGTCCAGATACTCCACAGCCAGGGATGCAATGGAGTAGGATCACAATCTTCCTAATTCACTATATTAATGCCAAGAAGTAAAGCAAGTAAAACAAGTAAAATGTTTTTGAAAGAAGTAGAAGCTATTTTAGACAAAAGAAGGAAGTAGCAATTAATAGGAAATTAGAAAGTTCTAAATGTAGAAAACTGGTACAGAAACCTGAAGACATGGGAGAACACCAGGCAGAAGGCGGCTGGAATTTGCTTTTGTTTTCTGAACACATTTGAATGGAAAAATATTGCAATAATTTATTATGAGGCAGGATGGTAACTCTGTTAGTAGTATCACAGAGAAAGAACAAGAGTTTAATAATTATTTCAAATCTATATTTGGAGAAAAGATGAACACAGCTCTAGTAATGAAAGTTTATAACAGACAACATTTACCTGGAGTCACTTCTAAGTCAGTATTGCTGATGAGTCCCAGCTTAACAAATCTTGGAGCTTCCCAAGACTCCAGGAAACTGTAAAGCTGTATAGTTGTACTAAGAGCTTTGTAAAATATCTGATAAAATATCGAACCCTCGCATGTAGGTAATACCCTGAAGACAAATAAGAAGCACTGGCTGGCTGGTTGACAGCCTCAACAAGAAGTTAGCTGCCAAGAATTGCCCTTGAGGGAGGGAGAACTTGAAAAGGGCTTTTACAATGGAAGTAAGTAGACACTCCTAACTAAGATATTATTAAATGGTTTACAAATAAAACATAAAATCAATGGAGATAAAATTTGCAGATCACAAAAGGAAAGACCAGACAATATAAGCCAAGGCCAGGGCAATCATAGGAGTCAACACAGATTCCTTAGTAAGCTGGGAATGTTCAAGGAAGACAAACTTTAACGCAGCTATATTACAATTGTGCTGACTCTACCAACCATACTCACAAAGTGAGACTATGCCCCTGGGTGACAGAGGGGCTACATGGCATTAACAAGTTTACATGTACTGTAGTTGTGATAATGTGCTTCCAAAATTGTGATTCCTGAATGTTTGTGAACAGTGGGTTATTTTGATTTTGATGAAACTATTTAAAGCTTTTATTTTTCATTGAAAATATTGAGAATTCTGAAAAAACTATAAATTGTCCGTAGGGCAAGAAAGAGTCTTACAGTTGAAGGCAGAGGTTTTATGCTTATCAAAAAGAAGACAAAGGTGTCTTGATTAGAAAGTGCATATGCTGCTGAAGAAGTGAAAAATGTGGGTTTTGAAAGACTTAATTCTGTTGCAAAGCCAGAGTAATAACCAATCCTTGGAAGCTAAACCAGGCAAATTGGAATGATGCCCACATTTTGAACATGAGAGATGAGCCAGCATAGCAAACAGAGAGAAAGACCGATTCTTTGCCAATAAATTTTGGACTGTCTGTTATTCTAGGAACTTTCTCTCTCTGACCACAAAGTCCATTCTGCAGGTAGGAAATGGCATTGATAGATTTTTATTTTGCAGGGGAAATGCTTTACTCAGGACGTTCCTAAACACCATTAATCAATTCAGACATTGTGTTATTTCTGAATTTCTCCAAAATTAAATAGGACTGTTTATAATAAAAAAAAATGCATATAGTAAACATTAAAAAATACATACAAAATGGATTCAGAAGATAACAGTGAATCAGTATTACCTGCTTATCTTCCTGCTTGTTTTGTTCAAGAAATACAACCCATCTCTGTTCTGCACTTGCAAATTCTTTCTCTATGGCTGACCTGAGCAAAGAGTCATTCAGAAATGAACACACCAAATAACCATGCACACTGCATTAGATAACAATAAATCTGAATTAACCATTCCTTCAAAGAATTCCAGCAGCATCATACATTAATTCCTGGTTTGCAAGAGCTTTGTCTGGCACTTTATGTATCTCACATATTCCTGCTCAACCATTCAAAACAAAACTGTCTTCCAGCTCTAATATTCCATCACCTTAGAGCAGCATTAGAGATTTCATATATTGTAGTTTTTCAATATTTTTGCAGTATTTGTAGAAGACTGATTAGAGTCAGAAAAAAAAATGAATGGAATAATTTTCCATAAGGGAATGAAGTTGCATCTATATCAAAAACGTTTTGCAGTGAAAAGCTAGAAATGAATAATTTTGATCTTATCAGTTGGAGAAGATGATAAGGTTTTATTTCAACTTTGGATATCACTTTGGATAATTTAATTTTAATTTCTTTTCTGTTTATATTTACATATATACATATATATTTACCTATAAAGAGAAAAGTGTATTTACATACACTTCACAGCATATTTTATTTCAAATGAAAATTCATAAAAATATTATTTCTTAGCAAAATATTCTTCTTGTAAGTTCTCTGGAGGCAGAAAAAAATATGTAAGGTGATACATGCAAAAAGATAGATACTACAGATCATGTTTATACTCCAGATTTGAATGACATATGATATCCTCCTATACATATCTTCCATTCTATGGTGCCTATGCTAGTTTCATCAGCTAGTGGCACTACTCTGATCTTAGAGGCCTATATAAATAAAGGCCTTGCTTTATGACTGTACCAGAGAAACAAACAATCATGAGAACATACAAGTGTCTTGATGTACAAGTTCTTGATGTACAAGTGTCTAAATGTAGTTGTCCCCTCGTCACTCCCATAATAACCTTCCCTCTTATGCAGCAGGCCAAACAGTCTCCTATAGCCAGATATCCCAGCAAGGGCCCACTGGGGAAAATGCAACACACATCCTCACTACCAGGTTAGACATTTCCCCTAAATCATTTATTTCTTAAAAATCTGGAACATTTATTTATGGATAGAAACGGAATACTAGGAAGAATTTTCCAAGCTTGATGTGTAACTTTAAGGTGTAGCAGACTTTCAGTACGGGGATCATTATCTCAATTTTTGTTGTATTTATGAAAAGGTAACGACTACTGTGGGGATCATGGTGGCAGCAATTCTCAGGACACAATTTCTCCCTGGGAAATTTTGGTAATTGTGTAGCATTACGTTTTTAGAGAGATCTCTGACAGTTACAGGAGTGAATCAGCCAACGGAAAATAATGTAGTTCAACAAACACAAACCAGTATTGCACGAGTACCAATGATTTGATACCACAGTGCACAAATTCAGTGAAAATCAAGCCCTGCATATGATCTCTGCTGTGCTCCAATATTCCATAATATTGCATTTTGCTTGAATACACAAGAATAGGGAAAGTTTTGCTTTTTTTGGTTTTTTTTCAGCTAAGGAGTAATTTTGAACCAAAGCAGAAGCAGGTGTAACGCAGTGCAACATAGCGCAGCAAGGGGCAATGAATAGAAATAAGCAGGAACAGAAAATATTCTTTAAAACAGGGAGTGAAACTGAGAACGGAACAACTGCAAGTGCTGTTCCTTTACTCTGCTGAGTCTACAGAAAAGACTATTTGGTTAAGGAAAGCAGCACTTATGCAAACTTGAGCATAGTACAGCCTGATTAATTGATGCATTGGACTGGAGCGTTCACTGCCTAGGTGGGAAAGATTTTACCATGTTGCTGGTGCTTGAGGTAAACATCTTATTTGCTCTTCATATCTTGTGCAAAACTGATATTTTGATAGCAACAGAGTTATAGCCTTGTGTTGGATAAATACATAAATACATAAATGGATACATAAATAAAAATATATATACTTACATGTGCATATATATACCTATATACACCCATATGCATACTATATAACATTATACCAAACAAGTCATTTTTGTACTCAAAAGTACATATATTTAGCAAAACCAACCTAAATGCAATTTACTGTTAAAAAGATTAATTAATATTTCAGCAGTGAAAGAATATGTTTTGATGGAATAATAACAGGTGATGACAGTCTGCCTTAAGCCACCATTTGAGCCTGCATGTTAGCTATCATTTGCTCACCATTAGCCTACCACCTTACAGGACTATCCTGCAAAAAGCAGCATCCCAACCCCTCTCCATATGCAGTAAAACAACACACCAAGTTTATACCATCCACTCACATCCCTATCCAAAAGCTGTTTGGTTCCTGCTCTATCAGAGGTCTCTCTTTGGCTCACAAGGGTGCAGATTTCCTGTATGGTCTCTGCTTTTGATGGCTTATACATATTACTGTCAAGAGATTTGCCCTGAAAAAGGCTCGCTGAACACCATAGGCATTTCAATGTATACACTGGCTGCAATAGCTTATAAATCAAGCACAACTATAGCAATAGACTGACAGTTAAGCTGTACTCCATTTACTTCTGCAGCAATAAACAGGAACTAGGATCCATACAATGAATCTTTCGTGTAATGTGGTTTTTTTCAGGGCTGTCAATAATGCTGAAGTAAAAAGGTTTCATCAACTGTGTTACAGGTATGACATTTCCATAACTTGTTGAAAGCACAGTGCAACATAACTATGGAAGGGATAAAATCTGGACCCCCCTGGGCCTAGACTTGGCCTGTAGGACTCAAGAGGGGTTGGCAATAGTCACAATATAGCCCAGAGTGTTAGACTTCATGTTCATGGTTTGCTACTGGTGCCTATTTTAAAAGCAAAACTGCAAATTCTTGACTCTTAATATGACATTTCACTGTATATATGAATGCAGAGACTCATATGTTACTGTCTTGAAACATATGGAATTATTATTCAGAACCAAGCCAGTTGTTGTCCAAATTACCTAGAGAATGGGTGGAGTTTCTCAAACTTACCAAGCCCCTCTCCACCTCCAGTCACTATAGGAAAGACGTTTTTACACCTTTATCTTAACAAGCACATACAGGGGCCTTAAAGTTGTTGTTTTTCTTAGAAGTGTTGTTGTCACTTAGAATGTGAAAAATTGCAGCTTCTTTACTGCTATATACCACACTGTACTAATATAGGCCTGATGAAGTCATTTGATGTTATAATACTGCAGTCTATAAAACAACTCCTGAAGGAGCACAAGACTATGTTTGTACTGGAATTTGACTTTATTTATTTTATTCTTTGTTCCTTAATCTGAGTCTGAACTGTTTAAACCATTTTTTTTGCTGTAAATAGCTATCACTAGGATAAATAGAGGAGTTGTGGAACATTGTGCTCCCAGCATCAGAAGTTTTCTTGTAGGCAATGGCAAATGCTGAAGTTCCAGGTTTGCCTTGGTTTCCACAGATTGAGTCTTTTGGCTGAGCGACATTCACGTTTTATTTTTGTGGATCCATGGAGAATGGAGATAGTGAATGAGAGGTTTACTGTACCTAAATGTCTGAATTCCACATGAACTCTACGAGCTATGTGAAGGAACTGGTCCAAAGATTTATTGAGATCTTGGGACAGATCTTTGTCCACACCATATCCTAAAGGACTACCACTGTGTTTCTCAGAAAGCAAGACAGCAAGTAGTCGTTGCAGGAAGAGACAGAACAAGGAGTCTGTAAATACAGTAGTTTTCTGCTATCAGCAAATAAGGGCTGTAATTCCTTTCCTCAGGTCTTTCAAGGCCAACTTATTTCTCTTTCTCTCTACCTGGTTACATATGTACAGAAAGACTGTGCATATGAGGCCATGAATGGCTCTATCACTTTCCTCTGTAAAAAAATAAGTAAATAAAATAAAATAAAAAATGAATAAAAAGGAGTATTTTGGGATAAATCTCTCACACTCGAAACAAAAATACATTTCTAAAAATATCCAGAGACTACCAAGCAAGAGCAAACTTCCTGACACTGGGAGTGCAATATTCCACATCCCGCAATTATCCTCATGTTCGAATAAAACACAAGAATTGCACAGCAGAATCAAAATTCATGCCAGCACTGCATTAGCTACAGACTACCCAGACATGATACAGTTATTATGTGCAACCATTTCAATTACAAAGACTGCTAAACCATGTAATTTGACAGCCACTTCATACAGTATCTCTTTAGATGATCTGACAATAAGGATCAGGGTTTGCAAATTAAGTGTCAGCTCCTCGATGCCTTGTGAGAGCTAGCATTTATTTTAAAATCTATTTTCCCATTTTAATTGTGGCTGCATTGTGTCCACACATTCAGTCTCAGTCGCTTTTGATGACAAGCATCGTACTCCAAACATGCTGTTGGAGAACAAGTTACTCAAAATATGCACTACTTGCCATGTGTTTCCAGGCCTGTATTTTTTTGTATCTTCTACAACACCTGATCATCTTTTTATGTTTCAACATGATGTATATTACTTAAGAACGAATGAAGAGTATGGCAGCAGAAGTGTTCTCATAAGAATTATTTACTCTTTGGAATTTTAAAATTATTCAGCAGTCTGGTTAGCATTAGTTTTTGTATATGAATTTTGAAATTTGGTAATAACAATCAAGATGCACAACAGAAGAGCTTTCATGATGTGGCACCTAACAATAATATAGCCTGAAATATCAAGTCTATAAAACTGTGTCAGAGATCCCAATAAACTGTATAATTAAATAAGCCCAAAGGGACAAATGGATTCACTAAGTACACTTAATTTAATATCACTCAAAAAATCCATATTTTTCTTTTTTGGTCTTAGCTTCCCATTTATTTGTTGCTTTGAGAAGTATGTAGTACATTAAGGGACTACTGGAAGTAATATTAAGACAGTAGCAGCCTGAAATATATTTGTCATATATTGCCAAGTGCTAATCACACTCCCACCAGGAGATCATTTAATGCAACATTTTATTTTACAAAATCCTTTCCTCAAGAGACTTCTGTTGCAGTATTTTCAGCAGAAAAGGTTCATTTAATCAATGCATCAACTTTGAAGATTTTTCTCCAAATATTTAATAGAAAGAATACAACTGTTCATAATTATCATAACTAAGATCACATTCATCAAGCAATATCATATTCTTGACATAAGTCAAATTATTGTAGCTATAAAATACCCTCTCACCTCTCAACCACCAGGACAGTCTTTCTCCACTGACCTCATTGCCCCTTCTGATTGTGCTAGTAACTAAAGGGAGAGCCAATGTATTTTCAGTCCATTTTAATCCATTTTAATTTTGCTGATTTTACAAAATAGTAAGAAAGCACTTACCAGATGAAGCATTATTTCAAGAAAATATAAAGATGCAAATTAAATAAACAGCTATCATATTTACATTCTGCATTAGTACCAAATACATTCTGCGTTAGTAACCAAAGAGAATTTAATCCTCAATTTGGGGAAATAAACAGTTTTATCCCAAAACAAACAATGAAGATAATGCAATAGCTTCTTCCTCTGCTCAAGTTTTTCCTGAAGAAAATACGGGTCTTCTTTCTACCATTACCTGAAACTTTGTTAGGTGACTAGAGAGCCCCAATCAAGTAACTGAAGAACTCACTACTTGTCTAATACAAGCGCTGATAATTTCCTGCAAGCTCTTCAGTCATTCCTCATTCACTAGAAGTAGATTGTGCAGCATCCTGTGAGCTCGGTCTAGTGACCATGATTGGAATAAGTGGGGCAAGGAAGAACTTTTCTGGGCTCATTCTGCACTACCCAGTTTAGTGCTACTCATGCCACCTCCAAACTGAACCTCAAGGCACTGTCCAATGCTGTTCCAAAGTGTTTAGGTGTTGGCAGCAACTACTTGACACCAAGGATTTGGGTGTTAATATCCCAAGTCAAGGGACAGCTGGTAACTTTTCCTGCCCTTTCCCAGAGGCCGCATAACTGTTTTGTGCCTGTTCTGACTAGCTATAAATACAGACCCAAGTGTTTAATGGGACTTCCATGGCATTTGTCCAAGGTGTCACCTTTTCAAAAAAACAAATAAATAAAATAACCTCAATACTAAGATTTGGTTTGCAAATATAATTCCTATTAGAATTAACTTTTCAAATTACTTTTTAAATTACAATATGGTTCTTCATGCTCCATTGTTTCAAAACTAGCATACTTTCTTAAAACATTACTTCTCTCTTAAATGCAGAAAAAGTACTCTTGCAACACAGAAAGCCATACAGTTCGGCTAACCTAATATATAACTGCTAAAACCAGTTTAAAAAAAAACATTTTAAAACCTTTGCAATTTAGGAAAATAATATGAAACTTTTTCTTTCAGTGTTTGACCTATTTATAAATCCTTTTTATTGAGGATTTTGTATCCTTATTGAGGATATAAGGATTTTATAGTCCTTATAGTAAACTAATATTGAGTGGTATCTTATGTCCTTTGCCTAAAGTCTCAACTAATATTGCACCCAAATACATATTTCCAAGTTTGTCTGATTTTCTTAGAGACAGGATAGCTATACGTATTGCTTCTCTCTCATTACCTATAAAACTCTAGAAAAAGGTATCATATTTGACCAATTCACTTTCTCTAGTACTTACACTAGATGTAACAGCAACATGCAGAGCACTAATTGGTATATTGCAGGTATCCATTTCTTCCTAAATAGCACCAGGAAACCATTGCTTAAAACACAGATGCAATAAATATATGTTGGAATATTTATTTTAGTCTCACTCAGGCCAACATTTTTCTGCTCCCTGTGGCTAACAGAGCTTGTGTAGTGGAGAATCCCTCCTATCAGCCTGTCTTCACCTCTGCTGGCCACAAACACCATTAGGTGTCTAATGGACCTTGCTTGCCATGACAGGCAGGCAGGCAGGGAGTAGTTAATGAGACTGAGCGCTGCATAATTTCCTTGGAAACGGCCACTTCTGTATGTTTGGGAACAAGCACATAAAAAGCTTAATGCACAAAGGTTACGTGCCAAAGGCGTAAATGGCTCTCCACTCTTCTTTACCATTTGTTGACCCCACTTGATGCAAGGTGATGTTACAGCTGAGCTTTGCTGCCAATTATTGTAGACATCGATAGGAATTCACTAAATGGCAGTAGTTTGCCTTGCACGGGCGAGCTTCAGCTGTAGGGACATACCCTGCTGCCTGGGAAGGATGCTGACATATTTCCCTGCCAGACAAATGTTGCTTCCTTCCTACATACCATACGTCAGCATTAGCTTCACCATATAGCAACCAGCCCCCTAGCAGCTACAGAAAAGCACCAGCTCCATGAATTTTGGGCAGTCTCCCATACAAAACCAGGTCTTTACTGGCAGTTAGGAAGGAAGGCCGAGGATTCAGTAAGAAAAGTTGAAGTTCCTTTCAACCATTAGAGGTGGTTGCACTAGTGAGGGGTCAGGATCACTGCAAATGAACAGAAACTCACCTCATCATCCTTTATGCGGACCAATACTATGTAGAGAAGTTTCCATTTTACAAGGCATTTAAATATTTAAATACAAAAAGCCTGTTTTAACATTGGAAATCTCCTGCTATGCAGTCTTGTTTTATCTTGCATTTCATATTTTCTAAAACACAGTCCAGCCGAGTAAAATATTTTCAGTACAAAAAGCTTAAAAGAACCAAGTACTTTCACAAAAACATTTCTACTGAACTATTTTTACTGGAAAAGGAAAAACATATGGTGTGGATAATAAATATTATATTCACACCCTCTTCTATCTCCCTGTTATTCTTTGGGAAGGAGTTAGGAGAGAAAGGAAAGGTAGAAGAAATAAAAAAGCAATCACAGAAACAATTCCTGAAAAATATTTCAAGTAAAAACAAAAACTTAATTTTAAATAATATTCTGAAAATCGCAAAAGTAACATTTGCATAGAACATGAACAGGGGAGAGCCTAGGTCTGAACAATTAACTGAAACATCATCAGCATCTAAAAGACATACAAAATATTTTTGTTCTCACTTTAAATATTCAAATTTTAAGACAACCTCACTTTGTCTGCTCTAATAATAATTTAATAAGGGTCTTCATGTCTGACTCTCATTCAATTCAAAAAGTAATGGTACCTAATACAAAAAGCTTGCATTTAAATAAATGTCTCTCTGAAGGAAACAGTCTTCTTCCAGTGACTGGTGCCTAACTAAGGTCCAATACTGTCTGAATCTACTTACCAATAACAATAAATCAGGACAAAATGAATGATTAGGTGTAGTCATCTGCACATTCACAGAGGGAAAAAAAAAAAAAACAAGATGTAGTTTCAAATGCTATCTGTTTTAGTCAGATGACAATTGTAATGGATTGTATCATTTCCATGGGCCCTAGACACTACAGTCAAGGTCTAAGATCCCATATAGCTAGGCCCACGTAATCCCAAAGTAGTAATCCCTTACATTCTACACACTCTCCAAGAGCTGTATTTCTAAAGTATTAATTGCCTCTGAAAGATATGGTAAAATAAACTTACGATATTTTATTTTCCTGAAGCAGTTAAGGACATTTCCAAATTATTCCATCACAGCTGTCTGCACTGAGGCAATGCAGTAGCACTGATGCCCAAACAGCAATCTGCAGCTGCCTCCTTTATGTAAGGATACACGTGGCCAATTGATTTAAAGTATAAGAACTACAGAAAGAAGATAAGCAGAAAATGTCAGTATAACCCATGTATGGTGTATAATTTTCTACATATCCTTATCACTTGTGGATATTTTAATGTCTTTCTAATATCAGCCAAATTAATCTCCACACAGACTGCTAATATTGAAAAAGGAATATTAACCACATAGCTACATTTTACCTTCGCATTTACATTTTAGATGAGTAACTAATTTAACTTACTGAAAAAATAAAAACACAGAAAAAATAAATTAAAACCTCAAGTGTCTGCCAAACTTAGGCTGGCACTGCTAAGTATGAGACATCCACAATTATATTCATCTGTGGAAGGTATTACACTGGGACAGAGGGGCTCTTTGTTCCAGATAATTGTATTTTGGTATTGCAATGAAGCTGACAGATTCTCTACATTGCAGAATTTCTTATAGCAAAAGATGCTGCATTTTACTGTTGATAGTAGATGGCATAGTCCAGCAGCTAGAAAACTTCTCTGCACTGCAAAAAAAAAAGCCTGTCTGCACTAACTGAGTGTTTCTTACTTCTGCTTCCTCCATGTAAATCCAATATCTTGAATTGATCCTTGAACTGATCCATAATACTGATGTTTGCATTATATACAAATAATTAGTTTTCTTTCAGGATTCTCTCATATGATTTCTACCCAAAAAGGCAGCTATATTGAAGATGGAGGGTGAATGATCTGGAGGGTATTTTCTTCATTTCTGTGATGTTTCACTTTTGAGATACTCCATTGCAGAATTTCAGTCTGTTGTCTTAATGTTTTCTGTAGAAGGTTTCTGGTCTAATTTTTATGATGAAAAAGAGATGAAGTATATCAAATGTAAAGACTGGAAAAACAAGCATAGGCCCTACATATGCTGCAATGATTAGAAAGTAATCACAAACAAATGAAAATTAGATTCACATATAACCTTCTCCAAGCTTGAAAACACTGACTCCTGCAAATTTTTGTTTAAAAATAGAATAGAAATGAAATGGTTCCTAAATGTGCTCTGAAGAATATACTAACTTTTGCTTCATTTCATTACGGAAAAACATTGCCAATTTTGTTCATTACTAGAAGTCTCAATTTTGAGTTGCATCTTGAGGGCATTTTACAAGAGCTGCCTATAAATGCAGTACAGTAATTACTTTTTTGAAGTGCACTGGAAAAAAAAGGAAATGAAGTCAGCAGATTTGTGATCTCAGAGCTTTTTGATTTAATTAAAAGTCATTAAAAGCAACCCTCACCATTCAGTTGCTGAATGTGCCCAAATAGAAACCCTAAGCCAGAAGCTACCAGTTCCAGGCTTTACAGCAGCTCAGGTGGAATATATAGCAAAATATAAGGTTGCACCTTATATTGTACTGCAAAGAGCAAGGCAGACCTGAGAACAGCATAAAGATTATTTAAAAAAAAAAAAAAAGTGAGCCTAATATGATTAAAGGTTAAACTTAACAGAAGTTAAACACAAGCATTTGTGCTATATTCCCTCCATGAATCTGTTGTGTATGAAATCTTTTCTTGATTTATGGCATTAGAAATTTTCTAAGTCACCCGTTCTAATGCACACACTCAGTCACAGCTGAATCATTCACTAATGTCCTATATTCCCTGATGAGCTGGCCAATTTAATATCCAGGTTGATGCCAGAATCTGAACACAATGAGCGCCCCTTCATTGACATTCTAGTGCACTATCTAATAACAATTAGATTTCTTTTCCTTGGAATTGTATCATGCTATTGTCATTCCAACAACAGATGCTTTTCTTATAAACCACTGAATTTACTCAAATTTAAATGTCAGGCGGACCAAGTAAATGCACAGTCCATGAATCTGCACTAAGGAAAACAAGCTCACATCTGTCTCATTATAATATATTGTATTTCCATTTCATTTACTTTCAATTCTTAGTATAGTTTCAAGCAATTTTTCAATTTCCAAACCAAGTAGCATCTTTCAAAATGTTAGGTGAGTTTTTTCCTTGCCATGTCAAAAAATATTGTTCATTTGTTTATTTTTACAATGTCACATGAGATCTGCACACAACACAGCTCTCAACAATACTCTGTTTAACCAGACAGCAAAACACCAGTAAGAAATCACTATGCAAAAGTTCCTGTTACAGAAATTGTATAGAAAGGTTTCCTACTGAACATCAATGTGAAATTGTTAGGTAATTATCATGTACATAAATGAGTGCAGGTTTTATACAATGCTTGATTACCTGCATAGGATTTCATAGATGGAAGTAAGAATCTGAGAGTTTTACAGACTTTTAGTGATGCAGATAACATCTCCAGGAGTTTCTAAAGGAGTTGACTAGGGAACCAAGTCAATAGCTTTTCTTCTGCTGTATTGCATTAGTTGCACCTTTAGATACCTTAGTGCGTTAAAAAAAAAAAAAAAAAAAAAAAAAGTATTAT
>JAVCKT010036630.1:25715-38346 GCA_032273925.1 Rhynchotus rufescens | reverse complement strand
GAACAAGTTGAACAGCACCGGGCCCAGTACTGACCCCTGGGGGACACCACTGGCCACAGGCCTCCAACTGGATTCGGCCCCATTTATCACCACCCTCTGAGTGCTGCCATGCAGCCAGTTCACAATCCACCACACTGTCCACCTGTCTAATCCACACTTCCAGAGCTTCCATATGAGGATATTATAGGAGATGGTGTTGAAAGCCTTGCTGAAGTCAAGGTAGACAACACCCACGGTTCTCCATCATCCATCTGACCAGTCATCGCATTGTATAAGGCTGTCAAGTTTGTCAGACATGACTTCCACTTGGTGAATCCATGCTGACTACTCCTGATCACATTTTTTTTCCTTCACATGCCTAGAGAGGCTCTCTAGGATGAGTTGCTCCATCCCCTTGCTGGGGACTGAGGTGAGGCCAACCGGCCTGTAGTTTCTTGTCTCCTCTCTCTTGCCCTTTTTGAGGACACGAGTGGCGTTCGTTTCTTCCAGTCCTCCAGCACCTACCCTGCTCTCCATGACCTCTCAAAGATGATGGAAGAGCAGTGGAGCAATAAACCTCATCAGTTCCCTCAGCATTCTTGGGTGCATCTCACCAGGGCCCATAGATTTATGTGTCTCCAGCTTGCCTAAATAATCCCTAATCCAATCCTCCTAGACCAGTGGAAAGGCTTCCTCTCTCCTGGTTCTCTCTCTTACATCTGGGCTCTGTAGTTCTTGTGGACCAGCCTTCACAGTAAAGACAGAGGCAAAGAAGGCATTTAGTAACTCTGCCTCCCCTGCATCCTATGTCACCAAGGTCCCCTCCCCCTTCAGCAGCGGATCAACATTTTCCCTAGTCTTCCTCTTGCTGCTGACATATTTATAGAAACCCTTCCTGTTGTCCTTGACATCTCTTGCTAACTCTAATTCCGCATGGGCCTTGGCCTTCCTCGTTGCAACATGCATTCTCTGACAATGTGCCCATATTGTTCCCATGTGCTCTCACCCAACTTACACATTACCTATGTTCTCTTTTTCTCATTGTTTGCCCAGAAACAACTTGTCCTTCCACACATGTCTCCTGCCCCCCTTACTTGACTTGTAGGAATGCATCGATACTGAGCTTGGAGGAAGTGGCACTTGAATATCAGCCAGTTCTCCTGGACCTCCTTTCCTTCTAGGACCCTGACCCAGGGACTGCTCCAAGGAGCTCCCTGAAGAGGTCAAAGTTGGCTCTCTTGAAGTCCAGGGTGGCTATTCAACTTCTTGCTCAGCTTCCTCCACGCAGGATCATGAATTCCAACATCTCGTGGTCAATGCAGCCAAGACTGCCCCCAACCCTCACATTTCCCACTAGACCATCTCTGTTTGTTACTATCAGTTCTAGCAGTGCCTCTCCCCTTGTTGGCTAATCAACCACCTACATCAAGAAGTTATCTGCAACGTTCTGCAGGAACCTCCTGGACCGTCTGTTCCTCACTGTGTGATTATCCCAGCAGATATCAGGACGGTTGAACGCAGCTAGGAGGACCAGGGCCTGTGATCAAGGGGCTTCTTGCAGCTGCCCGTAGAAGGCTTCGTCCACTTCCTCATCCCGGTCAGGGGGCCTGTAGTAAACTCCCACTGCAGTGTTGCCCTGTTGGCCTGCCCTTTAATCCTCACCCACAGGCTCTCTACTTGCACTCCATCCTCTCCTATACTGAGCTCTATACATTCCAGCTGCTCTCTCACGTAAAGAGCAACTCCACTACCTCACCTTCCTGGCCTGTCCTTCCTGAAAAGCCTAAAGCCATCCATGGCCACGTTCCAGTCATGAGATAACTTAATATAGTATTTCCTTTAAGCTTTGATTTATAGTAACTCTTTAGGCCACTCTTTAGGAATTTGACTTGAATTTACAGTAGCATGACAGATGCATAGCAAAGATTAAATTTAGGTAAGCTATATTTTAAAATCCTAGATTTGCTTCAAAGTCTGCACCGAAGAAGTGAAAACCACCTAGTTCCTCTCTACTTGCCCAAATTATCCCTATATATCAAAACTTAGTTTTCATGAAAGAATGTTCCAGTTGTAGCTTCTAATAAAGCTTTACTAAAGTCTTGTGTCAAGATTGTACCAATTTTGGGCAAGATGCTCAGACAATTCAGTTGTGATCCAATTTGAGGAACAACCAGAAAATAATAACAAGGCTGGCTGCAACAGTTCTGAAAATGATTAGCAGTAAAAGGTGAAGATATCTGAATTTTTACTGCCTGAAGAGATTACTGGGAAGAATGGGAAGAGATATGATAACAATCTTCACATATGTGAAGCATTTCCTTAGGGTAAAACTGTTTTTCATTGCCATCTGTATACAAAAAAAAAAAAAAAAAAAAAAAAACAGCAAGGAGAAGAAGGAGTTTAGAAATAGAAAAACTTCATTTTTTTAGGGAGAATTGTTAAGCACTGGGACATATTTAAGACAGGCATGAAATCTTCTCCAGTAACAGATTTTAAATAATGAACTTGCCAAGAATGGCTTAGAGGTTAGTCTTATTGTAGTTGTATTGATCTAAAGACTTAAGAAACACAGGATTTGTGGAGTGAAATTATATATTTCATTATATCATCTAATACAGCTGGAAGATGGACTTAAGCTGTCAGGCACACCATCCTTCTTAGGATCTGAAGAAGCACCTGAACTTAACATATAATGTGCCTTAAAGTCTGCCTATTTTTTTTCCAGCTGTGTTAGTTTAATCAATTTAGCTTTGATTCTATTTTAGATTTGGACAACCTCCTGAATAGCCTTCTAATTCTCCTCTGGAGTGTTCTGTGATCTGCTTCATATATCTAAATTAAGCCAAGTACTATACCCTGAAAGATAAAGGAGGCTTTGAATCATCTTTCAGATTTACTTGATGAAAGAATTACTCTTTAAAGGAGAAGAATCTTTGATGTACAATGAATTGTATTATTTTCTTACAGGAAATTCTGTGATATTTCAGGAGAATTTTGTGGATGATTTTTTAGAGTGTTTATAATGTTTGAAATTTTGAAAATTTGAAAGCTACCGAGTGCTACAATCTCTTAGAATTTTACTTCCCAAGTTATTCCTTTTTTTTTTCTTTTCTTTCGAAGTAGGTTCTCAGACACAGTCATGGCATTTCTGGTGTTTTAGTTTATGCATTTAGTGCCACTGCGTTCAAGGAAATTTATGCATTTAATTCATGTTCAAGGAATTATTTGCCTCAATTATACAAGTCTTTCAAATTTGAAAAGAAAAAGTATAAAACAATCTTAAAGGCATGTCTTGTAAAGTATTTGCTGCCTGTTGCTTTTGATCACAATAGTCACGTCATATCTCTCTTCATGTACTTTCTTTTATTCCCTCTAACACAGAACACTAAACTGCATACTCAAGTATTCTTTTTAAACTAAGAACACATTTCCTTAATTCCAGAATGCAAGGGGTTTTCTTGTTGAAGCCTCACCTAGGTTGTTCACTGCACACTAACTTTTCTTTTCAATCTCAGTTTGTATTGCAGTGTGGAAGAATCATCACATGAGGACAGTTACCAACTATTTCATAGTAAATCTCTCTCTTGCTGACATTCTGGTCACAATAACCTGTCTTCCAGCGACGTTAGTAGTGGACATCACAGAAACCTGGTTCTTTGGGCAGCCACTCTGCAAAGTGATTCCCTATTTGCAGGTATTTGATTGTTGTGTTTGCATACACATTGTTATTACTATAGAAAAAGAAAAGAATATACTAATTGAGACTATGTGATGGAAACTTATCTCAGCTAGAGCAGATACCTCAGGATACATGCACAGATCTGAAGGACTGTTCCACTCATAAATTTTATGTTTATGCTTAATGAGTATTTTCTTGATGCAACTGATTGGTAGACCCACCTAATTCAGAATAGATATAAGTTAATAAAATATAGATAGAATTTCAGGCATTTATAGCCTCTATATGTGAACACAAAACACCTAGCTAGTGCCCATGACAGAGAATCAAGCCTCTAAAGAACTCTGAACTGAGTTTGTACTTTCATATGTGCTTAGTGACTTAATGAATATTACTTAGAAATAGCGAAAATATCATCATGTACTGGGATTAGATCACATTGTGTTCCTTAGGCAATAGTGGCACTTTTCATTCATTATCAGTGGACTTATTTAGGAGAATATTTCCATCAAAATGATTGGCACATTTTCTAAGTATATCAGATTAGATGAACAAACTGGCCGTACTAGATTGGCAGATCTTTTGGTCTTTCAGTCATTATAAATCAAAACAATTCAACAGAGTTCTGAATGCACATTTAGTATTTTCTGTGGATACATTGTATGTGCAGCCTGAAGAGTCACATTGTCAAGGAGAATCATTCTCCAGCAAGTATATCCTATGCCAGATAGAATCAAAATCACAAGCTTCTTTCATACTCTCCTTTCTAGGGGCATAAAATCTGAATAGAAAGTGAAATGATTGCCTAATGTACAAAGTGGAAAAAACAAAACCAAAGTCACAGATCATTTCGTATACTGAATAGAAGTGTAAAATGACCCCTCTTCCAGTGAAAACTGGTATCTGAGCATAGAAAGATACTCTACAAGGAAAATATAAGGATCTGATTAGTGGTTATAGCTTTTTTAAGTAGTTGTTTTGCAAATCCTAAGTTACATACATTTATTCTTGGAGCATCTGACCCTGCTACATCTCTTCAGCTTGGATAGCACATTAATTTGTGAATTGTCCTATTGATTCCAGTGGGAGAGCGTCAGATAAAGGTATCACACAAAATAGAAGGTGATTTATACGTTAGTTTGTAATTCTGTAAGAAGTGCTTTAAAAAGAAGACTTTTTCTGACAATTTCTATTTAATACTGCAAATAAAGAGCTAACTACGTTGAAAATTCAACTATTTTTTAAAACTCTGCGAAAGTTTATATACTGTTCTCTTTTCCTTAGACAGTTTCAGTCTCTGTATCTGTCCTAACACTGAGCTGCATTGCTTTGGATCGATGGTATGCAATTTGTCACCCTTTGATGTTTAAAAGCACAGCCAAGCGGGCAAGGAACAGCATTATAATTATCTGGATTGTGTCCTGCATCATAATGATTCCTCAGGCTATTGTTATGGAGTGCAGCAGTGTGTTCCCAGGACTAGCCAATAAAACCACCTTATTCACAGTATGTGACGAGCACTGGGGAGGTAAGTGTGTCTTTTACCAGAAATGCTGAATTTATACTGCTGCTACATCAGGATATGTTATAATGAAGTAAGACTGGATTAGCATATCACAAAATGTTCTTAATTATGTAATATTTCCTAGAAGTACTGCTTTTCAAATACTCTGTACATTTTCTTTATTTTTTTTTCATTGCTAAGACTGAAAGTACATTTGAAACCAAGTTTAAATGGATGAGACTGTCTTGTGTCTTGACTATGTTAATGTTTCCCAAGGGCGAAAAACATTCCCACCCTCCAATGCTTATGCTTATATAATTCTCATTGATCAATGGACATTGCAGAAAATACAAAGGCTGCATTATTTAGCCTTAAGAAATAACTACATGTGAATAGAGCTTTCATTTACCTGGAACACCGATTTTGCTAATTGCTGGTATTTGATTTAGACTTTATAAAAGTGTCCTGGGACTTCAGTGTAAATTGAAGTGTAGTTGTAATTCTGTAATTGAATTCACTACAGAATTTAGAGACAGCATTAATATAGGGCAGGAGGTTAATTTACCACTTGTGTTTTATCATGGGCATTATTTAAGTAACTTAGAAGATGTAATCATTTTCTAATGATTTCATTGACGAAGTATTATTCTACCTGTCCAGATTAACTTGTTCTAAGTTTGGATCCAAGTGTGAGAATTCCCAAGGAATGCAAGGAAGCAACTGCTTCTGTTTTGTCTGATTTCACCTAGCAAGTAGTGCTGGGCACCCCCTCAGTTGGTTCAGATCCGACTCTGGTGGGCCTTGGCATGACTCCAACGCTAGTAGAGTATGTGAGCTACCTGCTGTGACACTGACGCTGAATAAAGCGACCACCAGGAATGCCAATATTCACACACGGGAAAATGAAGCCAAGTTTGGCAAGGTGTATATACTAAAAGATGCTTGGTTAATAGCCTCAAGGCAGAATAAAATACAGATTTTCTTTCAGAGCTACCTCTTTGTAGAAAAAGATTCCAGTCCTGTGAAAAATTAAGATGAATTAGTTTAAGCCATTTTAAATTATTTGGGCACTTCCATATGCTGTTCTGAAAGTTCCTACTCCGCAGGGCCTGGAGAGGGATTGAATTAGGAGAAGCCAGCTGCCACATTCCCTGTTCTTCATATCCTTCATCTCAGCTGGTCCTCTGGAACAGGGCAATGGCTGGTGGACGTGGCCAATAGCTGTCTGGCAGCTGTTCCAGGCAAAGATGTACTGCAAGTTTGTGGATTAATGCAAACCTTTGCACTCCTTGCTTCGCTGAAGAGGACATGTCTGCTCTTTACTTCTAATGTGGTTTTTCATCTATGAACAATTTTGTATCCCAATCTGCTGCTGGAAACTTCAGTATTTATGCAAATATTTTCTTCCATAGCATTGACTCTGGGTACAATTTGTGTTCATTCATTTTGTTTGAAAGCCAATTATCCAAGCCTTCATCACTTCAAGGTTAGATTTGCAGCAAAGATACTTTTAATGAGCCCAGGAAATGAAAATGATGGAAAGCTCTGCAGTTAATTAATTGGGGAGTCAGAAGAGCGTTTTATCAAAAGAACACATTCTCAAAATTTCAAGATCTATATCGGACACCTTTTGATTTCCAACAGAGAAGTGTTACTTTCAAACTACAGAGTCTGTAGAAAGTCTGGAACTATTTGAAATCGTCTCTTGTGTCTACTTGAATAAAATAGCTGCAGCCCACATATATGTTTGAGCTGAAGCACTCATTATTTATATATGAAAAAAAAGCTTCCACTTTCTATCCTTCTGGATCTGGTCCAGAATTAAATCTAACAATCGTCTCATTTTGTTACGATTCTTAACTCAGACCTTTGGAGAGGTATGAAGGGGTAGGACCAAGGTAAATACTCTTGCATATAATAAAGTCCTTTCTCTGTTTGGCTTCAGAAATGAAGCACTCTAGAATTACTTTTTTTCTCTTAATTGATTATACAAAGAAAATAATTCACATTAAAAATTAAGCATAAAAATTTTAAAATATGTGAAAATTTTCTGAAGTGAGATTTTATTAAACTTAAAAAGAACAAACGTGCTTTTATGCTGTTGCCTTTTTAAAGAATTGGCCACTAATTAATTCCCACAATGCCACTTTTAATGCTGGTGTATTTTAGTGATCTGTAAAATAATAATCCTCTCTTCACTCTTTCTAATACTAGTTTATTAGAACTTACTAGTTTGTTAAAACTAATAGACTTGAGAGAAGAACCTCTCTATGTGTAAATAGTTTGTTCATATCATAGAATTTAGTAATTGTAGTGTTAGCTATGTATTACCAGTGAGAATAATATAACATAATATAAATATGTTAACATCTCTTGCAAACTGTGGAGAATAAAGTGTCCTTAGCGTAAGTACTTTCCATACAAATGAAAATGTCTTAAGACAATGAAGTATAAGCTGTATTTGAAAAGAGAAAGTGGAGATGTAGAAACTGCACATGCTCAAGGGACTCAGAGAGAATTCTGTAGGAGAGTCAGTTTGTGTGATGAGGAAAGGGATCACATTTAGGGGTTCACTGCTTTGTTTACAGCTGCATATCACTTGAGCTGTCTAAAATTAGGACACTTCTGAGGAAACATTTTAGAGCACTGCATTTTTTTCAGCTATCATTTGTCCCAAGCGCACTGAACTGTAAACTATCACGGTGGAAACTCTAAAATGACACTTAATGACACTTCCAAAACTGTTTTGGAAACCTATACTAATTTGGGGAAAGCAAGGTTGTTGAAACATGAGGTACTAAGGAGGAGTAACAAACAGGAAGCTGTGTCCAGGAAAGAGTCAGAGATGTCAATGCAACCGACACTGCTGTACCCTACCCAGACTTAGGTCCAGTTGCTACCACTAAGTCTGGTGAGTGGCTGGAAGGATGGTCTATTCAGCACTTCCCACTTGCCCTCTTTAACACTGCTCAAAGTTCCCTAAGGTTTCCTTAACACTGCTCAAACAGAGGCCACCATGAATAATAAGAAGATTTCAATTATGCTATTGGAGAGCTGCCAATGACTGAAAATAGGGCAATAGTTCAGCCTAAAACAAGGCTTAATTTCTTTTTAATTATTCTGGCATTCCTGACATGAAATTCATCGCAAGTTCTGGGCTGAGAGTTTCTTGATTTCTAGCACAACTTAATAATTTATTTGGGAATGCAGAAGGACCCAACATGTGACGTAAGTAGGCAGACTCATTTAAGGAGCCATGAAGGAGTTTATAGAACTTTGTTGACCATAAAAGACTCTGATATCAACAGACTGAATTTGATGATAAAGTGCCAAAATAAAAGAGATATATATTGAAATGAATTCATCATGTGTCCAAGCCAGCTAACCACATTCTCTTAGAGCTGTTCATTAAAAGGGTGTTAGCCAAAGTGCATTAGCCAACCTCTTTGTATATGATGAAAAGAATATGGAGATAATTCTTTCTCAATTCTTTACAATATGCAGTTGAACAGAAGGAGAGTTTTCTGTACTCCGTTTTCTCCTAGATTACTCATAAAATAGTAGAAAACATATTAATTCTGGAGAAAATAACATAGCTGGAAATTTCATTATTATATGAAAATTTATACATTCTGCTTAACAGTATTTAGCAGTTAATTCTATATTTCTAATATTACCCACAGTGCAGAAATAAACCAATCGACCAACAAACAAACAAACAAATTCTATATCTTGATCCCTGACTCTTCCTTAGATGTATTTTTCAACTCTTAAACATGCACAACAATCACATTACATAGTATTAAAACTTTCAGAGTTTGTATATGACCTAAAACAGGCTGATTGAATGATACTAAGGAGTCCAGAAAATTTTTGTTTTCAGAATAAATGCAAGGAATGAGAACATTCAGACTACACAGTTCCAAGTGACTTGAAAATCACCTGAATGAAGTGTAATCTGATTTTCTCTACTGTGGCCACCCACTTCTTGATATCCCTATTTACTAGGCTTTATCCTAAAAGTATACTTTCTTACTTGTCTTGCTTCTCCTTATTGGTTACTACAAAACTTAGCAGAGATTTTCCTAAGACTAGGGAGCCTGGGTTCTCTCTGCAGACACTCGTAAAATATTGATAGTCTTGTTATTTTTTCTACTGATATTCTTAGGGAAGCTGTTAAGAGTCAAAGAATTTTATTATGCCGCTGTGGCTTAAAGGAATATTTCATTTGCTGAGACAATATTAAAAGCTTTTGAATCTGGGTACATACATGTGTGTGATGTATGTGTGAGTGTGTCACGTGTGTGTGTATGTCACGTGTGTATGTGTGTGTGTGTGTGTGTCGGGTTGGGGTGTACCTGCATGTGTCAAACTGGAGGGTGCATGTGTGTGTGCATGTGAGTGTGCTCTTAGTAAAAACCTGTCTGAATCCAAAAACCAAAGTTTCAGACCTCTTGCTCCTTTCTCCATTGAACAAAAGGCTGGAACTGGAGCATGTAAGAAAGCTTTAAAACAAACCTTTAAATTTAATAATCCCTGCATCAGGTGGAAGAAGGCCTGTTTCAGGATATTGGTCATTTATCAGGCAGAGATCATCATACTGTGTGACTGATATTGAGAAGAAATGCTGATCTCAGCCCAGTCCCTGTGATCACTTGCTTTCTTTTTCTCTCTTTTCCTCTTTTCAGAGAAAAAGCAGTCAGTAACACATTTCTTCATTCATTTCTTTAAAAAGATGATTATTGCAACTAAGAATGGTCTGTCCCTCTCCCAAAGTTTATTAAGTGACCTGTGGAAGGCAGATTTTTTTTTCCTTTCTGCTTAAGTGTAAGAGGATCAGAGGTTCCAGTCAGACAGCTGATACATCACCAGACCTATAGGCTGATTGATGTTCTCATTCAAGGAGCTGGGAACTCACCCAGCTGATAAACGAAAAGTATCCCAAACCAGTACTTCCTCCTTCTTGCCACTGTGATTATCAAACAGCTTTAAAGCTTTTCTCTGGCTTGAGAAGCTAAACAGAGTCACTCTTCTTAAAGAAAAATTCTACAAAGTGCTTTGCCCTGGGTGGAGGAGGGACAGGTTTCCTTTGATGTTTTGCAGCTGGCATTTTCCAGGTGGCTAAACTTCAAAGGCAAACGTTAGGATCTTCCTCCAACCTGGCTCATCAGTTCTTTGTAGATAGCTAGGCTCATTTAATGTTTCTCTTTATTTGGAATGCTAAACTGGAAGTCATAAACTCCAGATGGCCTTTTAAATATGTACCATCCTTCTACCTGCAAGGGGCCTGGCTGCCTGCAGAGTATTGATGAGGCAGGTAGCACCTCCTTCTTGGAAAGAATGTGCTCAGCTCCCTCCTTAACCTCCCGTGATCCCAGTAAGTCATGTTCCTCCAGTCTCTCCTTAATCTCTCCACCTGTGAAGCATGAACAGCGGTATTTCTCCATCTGACAGGACTGTTGTCAATAAGGCTGCATTCCCTGAGGTGCAAAACCATTTTGATATCATCAGCAAATATCCAAACCCAAGTTGTTGCCAATTGTAAAGGACCTGCGCAGAATGGTTTGTCTTCCCCAAGGACACTAAGCAAGAGCTCGTAGCTGTAGCTGTTCAGTTAAGAGTTGGTAAGGTGATTTGCTGAGGAATCTTAGAGCAAGCAAGAATTCTGCTTATCTGAATTGCTTGAATGATTCTGATCCTGATCCATCAAAGTTGTCAGCTGTCAGTGGCTATGTCTCTGTTACCATGAATGTCTACTAGATTTTGCCATACCAAATTTCTCTTTGGTTTTTCTGATTGGTGAGCAGTTTCTCTTCTGCTACTATAGTAGATTTGTGTAATGTCCATTTGCTTTCTGAGGCTGTTTGTAAATGATAAACTTTAACTAATATCAACATTTGGTAATGTCAAATTATATTTGGTAGTACAAAAATGAAATTGAGTTTTCCAGGTACCCACTGCACATTCTGCTATAATCTAAAAAGGAGGAACTTAAATATAACATTCTTAAAATGATAATATATTCACAACTCTTGCAAGATATTCCTCTGTAATCAAATAAAATCTGTAATTTGTCTTTTGAAAAGAACTCACACAATGTTAGGACATCAGGATAGAAAAATCACCGTTATTAAAGTGGAGTTAAAATCTCAGGAATTTCCTTTAGAACGCTTGACTGAGTCCTTATTTTTGTTTTTCTCATGTAGTCATAATAATATATTACTAAATAGATAGCTTGAATATAGCTTGAAATTAGATTTGTTTCACCACTGAGAAAAAGAAAACCTTGAAATGTGTTTAAAGAAATGCCTGCCTCTCATTAATACTTTAATTGATACCTTATAGCACTTCTGTGCTATAGTCTACGCTCTCTGTTTGTGAGAGATTGTATAATTCACCCACAGATACATAACAGCCCTTGGAGAAGCAAAACCAAAAATACTTACACAACCTCTTAACATGTTAAAAGATGAAATAGTTAAAATAACTGATTACCTATTGATAGTTAATTGTTCTGTGTTGACTGATTCACTACAAAAAAGAACTTCTGACATTTGGCTTGTTTTTTTTTTTTCAAAATAATATTAATTTGGCTCAAAATATTTTTAGAATCTATGTATACTTAAATATGTTCATTCTATTTGAATTCTCTTTCCAGCTGAGGTTTATCCCAAAATGTATCACACATGCTTTTTTCTGGTGACATACATGGCCCCCCTCTGTCTTATGGTATTGGCCTATTTGCAAATATTTCGAAAGCTGTGGTGTCGCCAGGTAAGTATCTTATTTTAGCTCTACTTGCTTGCTGTTGTATATGTATTCTCATGTATAATCTTCTCCTTATGTTCCAAATTGACGTTTAGGTCATTTTAAATCACCATTATTACCAAATTTAGGGGACATTTCCCTGGGTTGAGAACTGAGATGCATTCAGAAATGAGAGCAGTCAGACTGCCTTGATCAGGTCTATGTGAGATTTCTGAGAGAGAGATAAAGAAGGGAAAAGAAAGGAAGAGTATAAGAAGATTAATTTTAAGAAGAAAGATTTCTTCCATTCTATTTGAAATGCTTGCTGAAAGATTTAAATAAGTGAAATTATATGGTGATGTTACAGTGCAAAAATATCCTGTAGCAGTCAGAGTTAGAATTATCTTTCTCGTTTTGTTAGCATTCTATTCAACATTATTTTTAATTCCATGATGTACCAATTTCATGATGTACCAATTTCATAGTGAGTCCCATATAAACAAAAGTAGGATGTGAAAGTGCAGCAATCAGAGCTGTGAAATTGGAGTTGTCTGCTGTGAACCTGGATATTATCTGTCATGTTTGATGTGAATTATTACATATAATTGCAATAGTGTCCAATGTGAATATTTAATTTCTCAAACTTTAAATTTGAAAGACAGGTCAGAAATCAAATTACAAAATCTGAACAACAAGAGATCAACCCACAAGGGATATTTGAA
>JAVCKT010036628.1:0-15121 GCA_032273925.1 Rhynchotus rufescens | reverse complement strand
TAATGACTTTAGTGACCTTTAAAAAAAGGTCAGGCTTGTTTGCCAGGTAGATTTTCTGCATTTGAAACATATGTAATTATCATAAAAATTATAAAGAGAGTAGATCTTCCTCAAATTCAGTGAAAGCTTGTTCTTTTGGTCTTTGTCTTTCAGCAATAATAGTTGAGGACAGTAATTCCTGTGATTTTGTGCATGTGCTTCGTTTGATAGCCCTATTTTGCAAAATGTGAAGTAAAGCTACATTTTTATAATGATTCCTTTTGTGAGTTGATTTAGAATAGAAAACATGGTTGGATGTTTCATTTCCCTTCTCTGCAGTAAGAACACAAAATCTAGCCTTAAGTCTCTGATCAATCTGAGCCCACATTTCAAGCCAGATACTTAAGACTGTTGTTTTCTTGTTATCTTTGTATATAACAGGAGACCAGCAGGAAATGCCCACCATATTTAATACAGCACATTTATTATTTCCAGTGCGCAGTTCTTAGCTTTCAGATATAATCAACCGCTCCTTTACGCCAGATTTCTGTCAGCCATGGCCCTTCTTTGGGCTTCTTGCCTTTCTGTACTACGGCTTTTAGTGGGATGGGGAAGAGAGAGGGAAGAACTGCAGACAGCACTGCGGGCGGGAGTGCACGCAGGGGGCTTGTGGCATCGGCTGCTGTCACATTAGACACCTGTGTGAAAGGGGCTCCTTGTAAGAGGGGGAAAGGGAGCAGAGATGGAGCGATGGGGGCCATCACTTCCCAGGAAGCCGCACTAACCACCCCATTGCAGCTTGCACTCTGCTGCGCGGGGGCTTAGCTCAGGGCTCTCTGAGCGCGGCAAAGCCCGCTGGGCTAGGCCCCCGTGCAGCAGCTGCACCCTTCACCTTCACAGCCCTTCCTCATCCCGTCACTTGCCTCGTGACTCCTTCCCAAGGACAGCGCTTTGCACGCGCGTGTGCTCCAGACCCTCCTAGGCTTGCATGCCCGGTTTGTTGGGGTCGTTTTGAATTCTAAGCCCATCTCCAATCAACTGGCAGTCCCTCTCAGTTAGCTGTTGTCCGCAGATTTATTAGACATACCAGGTATTCTGTCAAGCAAGTCCCTAATGAAAATTAAAAATCAAATAGTAGCAGACCTGGGGCAGAAACCTGTAGGATCTCATAGGTTTCATCTTCCCAGTTTGACAGGAATATGTTGATAGCTGTTCACTGAGTGCAGCTTTTCAACCATTCTGGACCCACCATATGTTTAGCTATGCTACACATTCCTATTTTCTTTTGAGAATGCTAATCTGAATGGTTATTGTGCCAGATAGAGAGTAAGAGGGAAAGAATTTTGTACTCAGATTGGTAAAATGAGACACGGAAAAAACTTGCATCCGTTGTGCATAGAATGCCCTTTTTTCATAACAATTTCTCAGAAACAGATTCCTTCAATTAAAAAGCATTAAGATGCTGAGCACAACGGAATTGCAGTCCTTGCATCGACGTTTAACTTATTTACCTCATAATTGGAGTGGGCAGAGAGCACACACCTGATTAGTGATGGCAGTGCAGCCAGGGCCTCGTAACTCATTACATTCCCGCAGCTCATTTTTGTTTTTTTGTGGGCCTGTGTTCAATCATGTGGTTTTCATTTCATTCAGAGGGTATCATAGGCAGTAGAGCTTGATTATCCCCACATTTGGGCTAGATTTGCATCCGCATTACTCTACTTATCATGTAGGCATTACTGCTCTTCTGTATCAATCAAATTGGGTTGAAACTTAGACCTTCAGCTTATGATAACAGCAAGGGAGCAACAGAACTTCTCGGACATCAACTGTCTCTAAACAGTGAGATCTGTGATTATGGGTTGAATATCAAGAAAGAAGAATCCAATAAATGCAGTAAGGCCTGGAGGGTTTAGAGAAGAGGAGGGTTTAAAGGCATGCAAGACACTTTGGAGGGCAGTCCTCAGATTCTTCCGTGCCATCTCACAGGCTGTGTAATTCTTACTGTGGCTGAGCACAGGCACAGGGGTTTTGCTCCCCTGCACCACAGAGAGTAGCTTAACTGCAGTGCACCCCTTGAGAAGGTGAGTAAGCATCATGCAGCCTTCCAAACCATCCTGGCCAGGCACAGCCCGAGCCACAGCCACGTGCACATACATACCTACACACCACACAGCTGCGGTGGATTAGGTGGCAGGGCAAAGCAAACGGCTTTATATGCAGCCCGGTGAGGACCGCTGGGGCCTGTGGCTCTGGCAGCGCGGCGTGGGAGGGCGCGTGGCCACGGCGGCATCCCTGCAGCACCCGTGTTTCCTGCCTTGGGAATTTGGGGATTCTTTAACTGGTGATACATTTTTTTCTTGCCTTGTCAACATCACTGTGATTTCCAATCAGCTTTAAAAGGTCTTAGGGTTGCTCTCCCCCCTTATTCCATGAGTTTCCAAGACCATTGGCTTCTTTTACGGGTTTTACCTTTAATCCAAAGACCTGTAGAAATCATAACTGTAAAACTAATCTAAGCAGGAAGATATAACAGTAAATCAACACGGACAAATTTCTTTAAAAAGTATTTGAGGCATTTTGAATTTCAGGGACAGTCATACACTCTAACAAACCATTGAAATGGCAGCGAGGGATGGTTCTGCTCTAATCAGTACTTCAAATTAAGCTCTTTCAAAGTTTGTCTTGGAGGTGGAGACGGCATCGTTCCAAAATACTTGAGAGAAATGAGAGTATACACTCGAAACTGAACCTGGAAATAACATTTTGGATACAAATACCTAATTGCTGCTGGAAGTAAGCACAGTTACTCAATTCACCCAAATCAATTGCATTGCAATAGCAGAAGCTGAAGGTAAAATTAAGGTAAAATATTTAGCACTGATTAATCAATGAAACAGCTTTTCTAGGGATGAGGTGGGTTTTCTGTCACTGGAAATAATGAAAACATGCCTCGTTATATTGCTAAAATATGTTCTCTGTTTCAAGCAGAAATTATGGGTCAATGTAGAAATTAACAGTTGGGTTTGTGTGGCCTGTGTCATGCAGAAGGTCAGACTTGATGATCACAATAGATCTGTCTAGGCTTAAAACGTACCCATCTATTAACATCGATTTGGGGACGGAGCATGAAATGAAACCACGTAGACATCGCTCTGCTTGAAAAGGGGGAATTTTAAAGGAACATGGTAGAGCAAAATAGAAACTCTTTGGCAGCACCAGGTCACATTAAATTCAAAAGTAATAGTGTTTTACTGGCATTTCTGTTGAATTAACTGTATAATACAGTGAAAAAAACCCCTTTCTTCTCACTACCTACCTAACAGAGCCAAACTCATAGCATCTTTAATTCCTTAAACTTAATAAGAATAATTGAATAGCATTGCCATATTTTTAACATATTATTTCAACACCGTATTTTCTTTTTTTGATGCATATGCATGTATATGTATATCCATTAAATTAACTTATTTTGGTTAGAAAACCCTTATTACAAAAGTCCAATCTTTTTTCATCTCTTTTAATTGAAATACTGTCTCTTGTAGTGAGGCAATAGTTTATTATAGGAGAGGTACAAAACCATAAGCAGGTAGATCAGGATTGCTGGCAGGCTTGAAGAGTCAACAGTTGTCAAGGCTGGTGAACAGGGCAATAATAAAGCTTACATTGCAGGAAAGCACATTTATAATTATTAATTCAAGAATATGCAGCAAGGAATAGGCTCCTCAGGACAGCTTAGCATCGCCAGGTGGTTGGGTGAATTCTGTATAGTGTATTTGTGAGTTTTGTTTGCATTCAACATGTTGCTTATGGGCATGCACGTTAGATTTAAACCGGTAAAATGCAAGGAACTGAAATGTAATTTATTATCTCATGTGGACTTTAAATGTGGAAAGTGTTTTCCATATTAATGGAAATGTTTTGCCTCTTAAGTACAGATTAGAGTTTTCACTTCTGAAACCTGTCTGCTCTTACCGTGTTCTTTTAGCACAGAGGCTTCTCTTGCCACAGAACCAGGTTTTGCGCACGCGAAGCAGTCGCTTTTCCAGACTGCTTGCTCTGCTCCCATTCCCATCCCTGGGCTCTCAGGTGGAGCTCTCTGCAGGTCCTGCAGCAGGAGCTGTTGGACAGGGGGAGCAATGGCAGGGACACAGCCCTTCTCATCCCTGCCGCTTCCCATCCCACCCTCAGCAAGGCGGGCGGCTGCAGAGGCGCCCGGCGCGCCGGGAAGGAGTCCCAGGGGCATTGGAAATTGTGTGGGAAACGTGCCCTGTTGGCCCTTCTGGAGTCAGAGCAAAACTGACATTCCTACTTACACACCCACGAAAGGACTTGCAAATTTCTCCTAGGTTTTAGGTAGAATTTTGAACTCCAGTTAAGCTAAATCACTTGGCAAGGAGGTGATATCTTAACTTTGTCCGTAAACTGTGACAGATTGCTCTGTATTCTGCTTGTATCACTTCTATGTATTTTAAATTACACAGCTAATTCTAACAAAAAATACCTAGCTCATAGAGAGCATTTCCAAAAAAATCACAAAGTTCTTGACAAAAAGCACCATCATTTTACTTTTTGGGGGACATAGAAAAGTGGAGGCGTCAAGAATGTTTTTTTTTAAGGTAATTTGAAAGGCCAGTGAGAGGGCAAAGACCTCCCCTTCATTATCTGCTGGGTAGCTCTGCCTGCCCTTTGGAAAGTTTTAGCATTATTTCAATAGAGGGAAAGAGGCTTTCAAAAACATCATTGGCTTAAAATGGCTGTTACAGCTCTCAGTTCCCACTTGACTTAGATGACATTCTTTCTGGCATTGGGAAGATAAAACCTATCAAATAAAATGGCACATTTCCTCCCTGGCTGTTGCATGAAGCCCATAAACAGAGCTGTCCGGAAAACAGGACACCAGTTCAACCAGGGACCTGCAGTCCCGTAAGCCAAATAAATGTTCCTACTGCCAAGTCAGGTCTTTCCCTCTCGGTTAGCTCTGGATTTCAAAACAGTTCTGAATGAAAATTACTTCAAATCATGAGTTTCAATGAAATTTATCTTTCAGGAAGAAAGTTTTACTTTTTTTAATTTGACTTTAATTTACCAGTATGCACTTACCCAAAAGAGTGTATTTTCAGAAGAATCTTGGCAACAATAGATGGGTGTCAATTGTCCAAAGAACTTGCTCTCACGGAGGGACCAATGTTAGGACCGGCATTTTCAAGACATGGGCACATTTTAAGGAGTGCAGAATATCTGGCTGGCCCACACTACCATGGGCCCCGGGCCGCTGGGTACCGAGCTCATTGGCAAATCCAGCCCTTACTTAGGAGATGCTTTACAAGTTGGCACTCAGCTGTGACGTGCTTAATTCTGTTGGAAGTGCAGGTCCGCCTGGCCTCGCTGAGAGGGCTCTGTTCGGAAGGATGTCTGCGGCAGACTGAGTCGCATGAGCGTAGGGAAGGCTCTCGCTGTAGGGAACGTTATTAATAAAACAAGCACAGGGAGATGTCGTGAGAGAAGGAGGTTTAGAGAGGGCGAGTGCCCAGCCTCCTTTCCCCTTCCTTGCGAATCTGCATTGCCAGGACATTTCTCTTCCCCTTATTGCCAGAAGAAAGGCTGGTCGTGGTCCCCCTGCTTCAGGTCAGTGGTTGACACAAAATCTGTGTGTTGAAAAATACCTGCCTGTTGTAGATCACTTTTAGCAGCTTGAGGAGAAGCTTTGAAGAATGGGATTTTTTTCCTACCTTTGATCGAGCTAAATTGTTTTGTAAATACCCTCACAGTTGAAAAAGAATCGGGCAGTATTTGCCATTGAAAACTTCCAGTGCCCGGGGAATCTCTCTAAGCACCGTGCTGCAAGCTTGCTGCTACCTTGGCTGGTAACTTATAACCTGAGAAAGCTCCACAAACCAGCTTTTTGGAGCCTAACAATGTTAGCTGTGCCACAGCGAATGGAGCATCGCATTTCATGTGTTTTATTTTTTGTTCTTTACGAGGCTTCTGTATTACCACTGTTGGTTCCCTGATGGCACCGTAGAATTTTAATAGTCCCAATTTCAGGCACGATTTGTTTTGTGCTGAAGTGTCAGTCTCATTTTAATGGGGCTAAAACCATGCGACTAGTCAGGTGCAAAACAGCTGAGGGGAAAATTTCAAGTATGGAGACTGCTGTGACAGACGATCATTTATGGGGGCATTTTCGCAGCCAGGTATTTCTGTTTCAAATCTTTAAAGAATACAATAAACATAATTGTGAACATAATTTTTCGTAATTGTGAAAAATATGGCTGGAATAACCAATACTTTTCTTTCTCATCAACATGAATAGATGCTTGTTGGCCACTCTAGTGGGAGATGAATGAATCTGTGAACTGTTTAATTACAGTGTGTGGCATTGATTTCTTTTAGCCACATTTTGCCAACTTCTTCAGATCCTGCACAGCTGCATCTTGGGGTGAATTCATTATGGATGATGGCATTATCAACCAGCTTTATTCTAATTATACATTATGAGCCCAAGTGATTAGGACAGCTTCTGTGCAAAATATCTTCTTGGTCTTATTTAAAGAAAGGATTAGAAATAAGGGGAAACGTAGCAGTCCTTGTCTGAGGGTTTCAGTCCCCCTTAAATAGAGAAATACCTCTCATTTTCCATTCACATTGCTAGGCGTGGGGCACACACAGCACTTTCAGACTTAGATGCTCCTGGCAGCATTTTTAGAATTACTAGTCTCAGGTTAGCTGTACAAAAACATACCTCAGGGAAGCTCAAGTTTAGAACATAGTGAGGAGTGAAGAAAAGAGCAGATGTAAAAGAGCTGAGAGGTTTGGAGCTGGGGAACCCGCTTCACTAAGCACGGGAAGATCTTGGTGCTGGGCTTCCCCAGTAGTGGTGTTTGCCGCTCGTGCGGAGCGCCCTGGGAAAGGGATGTGGGGACAGATCCTGCAGCGTGTTCAGAGCTGGCAATGGGATGCGGGAGAGGCTGCAGGCACCTGTCCTCTTAGTGCCCCCCGGCCCGGGGAAGAAGCAGAGCTGGTGGCTCTGCTGAGGCGGGAGGCGTCACGGCAGCGCCCCAGAGCTGCCACGCTGCCCGTTCTGCTTGCTGCCCGGTTCTCCCAGCAAAGCTCAAGGAGAAGGCACCTGGAATACTAAACTGGGAGTCCTGCTTAGCAAAATGCTTACGCCTATTCCCAGCTTTAAAACACATGGCCCCATTGGCCTCAGTGTCCTGTGTTTATTACGCATGTTGGGGCTATGCAGAGCTCTGTGTAGAGCAGGAAGAGAGACAGTAGAAAGCCTGAGCACTAAGGTCCCTTCTTAAAACATCTTACTGAAAAGCACAACTTTCCATAATAATCCATGCATTTAGTAAACAGTTTATTTGAAAGTGGTAGCTTTTCAGTGTAATTGCGTGCCTGAACCTTAATGCCCCAATTTAAACCATATAGTCTTTCCCACAGAAAGCAATTCTCTTTTACTCAGAGTTGAAGACACTGCTGACCGCTAATAAATAAAAGTAATTATAGTCTTAGGTGTTTCTATTATTAAAAAAAAAAAAAAAATACAAAAAAAGGGGAAACTCATTTCCTATCAAATTATTGAAAACATCAAATCAGCTTCTAGCTGAATCTCAAGCAAAGAATTCAGCTGGGTGAAAAAACAGCATTAAATTTGTGCAACACTGAAGCCATATAAAAGCAGGTTGGAAGATTATTTGCAGTCTCTCGAACTGGGAGCTGCTACTAGAAAGCATCTGGGGCTCTCTCCTTATTTCTCTTACGATGATATAAATTTGAAGTAGCTCCACCGAATCCACTGGCATCCCTGCAGAATTCGAGTGACGAGAGGACAGCGTCTGCTCTCAGTAACATTTTTACCAATTTTTCCAAGTCTGTATTAGTTAGTTGCTCTCTGCAAGCTCTCTCAAGGCTAGCCTTGCAAGTCTAGGGCAGACTCGTTGTGGGGTGAGTTGAGAGTGGCTTGCAGAGAGTGCATGTGTCACCTCTTGCTATGGAGTGTTCTGGTTGCTGACTAGCATTATTTTAATGAAGAAAACTTATTGCTTTGTTGTCCAATTTTGATTTGCCCATTTTGGTTTGGTTAAAGCAGTAACACAGTTACACATCTGTCACTGCCTTTCATGCGGGGTCCCAAATAGCTCCAGGAGGGTGTTGTTGGACTCTTTACAAGGTCAGATTTTGCTTCCATGAAGTTTCCTTGTGTTCCTGCCTTTCTGCCAGGGAACACAACAGAATTTGCAGCAATCTCTTGTTGACATGCAGCCTTTCATAGCGGCCCAGAACCGGGGCAGGACACTGGCTCTTGCTGCTGCCTGCTGCGTTTGCAGGGGTGCATCATGCAGGATCAGGTTAGCTGCTCTCCCTGTCTGCCAGGGCTGGCCTGGGCCCAGCCTTGCCAAGCTGGGGCTGGCTTTGCCACCCCGGTGGGTGCTGCAGGGCTCCCTGCCCTGGGTGGCCACGTGCTGCAGGAAAGGCCCAAGGTGGGGCTTGGGAGGCTGGACAGCACGGACTCTGTGCTGTCCGTGCTGCTGGGCAGGCGCATTCGGGGGTTTGGAAGCGCACTGCCTGAGCATCATTTATTCACCATTTTACCATTAAAACTGATCTAATAAAGGTACATGCCTTAATTCCTCCATTTAAAGAAAGAAAGAAACAAAACAAATAAACAGGAAATCTCTCCATCCTCTCTCAAATATATGAATTTATCAGCACAGCTTAGCAAATCTCTGTCTGAAACTTTATTTATCCCCTTCTAAATCCCGTCAGAGTGACTTAGGCCAGAATCACTACTTTCAGATCTCCCTTTGGAGATTTGCTGGGCTCTGCAGCCTCCGAGGCTTTTTCTCAGTTATGAGTCAAGTCCTGCCAGAGCCTGGTTGCTCTTGTACCTGTGATATCAGGATAGTGGATGGGCTGGCTCGTGTAGGTGAAATTCAGTGGCTGGCACCTCGGAGCCTCTTAGGTACAAAGATGTGGATGTGACCAGTGGAAGATTAGAGATGTGCAATTTCCTCTCTCAGAGCAACTAAAACTCCACATTGCCCTTAGCAAAGGATTGACACTAAAAAGACTGCCCTCTGCCCTCTAGTATTCTGTTTTCACACACCTCAGTAACTGCCATCTTATATTTTCCAATTTCTAAAACACCTTCTTCTTTATATCATTTTTTTTCCTTAGCTACTAGCACAGGAAATCTGTCATATGTGGCAACCTTGAGTATAACAGATGACTTTTGGATCTAAAATGACTGTAACTGGGGTTATGGCTAGAACTGGCTGAAACTCACACTAAGTTACTCAAAATGTTAATTGGATTTTGATTGTTACCATGTTTATAATGCACCATATAATGAATGGACTGCACATAAGTAAAATAAATAAGGATAATCAGCTCGATGCTGATTCTTGGTATATATTTTTCTTCAGAGCACTACCATCCACTTTAAAAAACCTTTGCTTAGCCTCTACTGGATAAGACAGAAGCCTCTGTAAAAGAGAAGACAACGAGATCTGTAGAAGAGGTGGCAAATGTGAGAACAGCAGAAGGAAGGACCTCTTCTGCATTTGTGGTCATCTCTGTGCACAAGTAACATTCAACTTGCAGCAGCTCTGGTCATAGGCAGCAGTTCAGGGAGTGCAGGTGAAACCTGCTGGTTATGTCTGAACTTGCAGCTGATGGGTATGGAACTGGAGGTGCTGGGAGAGGGAAGGGAAGCCTTTCCTTTTATCTGTTGGAAAGGAAGTAGCAGTCAAAGCAGTTTAATTTCAATTCCCAGAAAATCAAAGAAATCAAAGAAAATACTTGTTTACAGCTAGAAGGAAGTGAGTAACAGCCAGCATGGGTTTGTCAAGATCACACTGTGTCACAGCCATCTGATTTCCTCCTGTGATGGGTAACAGGCCTTGTGAATCGAGCGGAGAGAGTACATGTTTGTGTGGGTGTTTCAACACTTTTTACATTTTCATTTGACATTTTCTTAAGTGAATTAAGATAGCATGTTATAAAGGAAAATACTGTAAGGTGGGAGCAAAAGTGAATCAAAAAATTGTATTTGGAGCATCGATATCAGTTCTTCCCGTTCCAAGTGGGATGATTTATCGAGAAAAATATGCATCAATTGCAGAGAGGTTCCAGGAAAACGATGAAAATGAGCAGAAGTCTTCAAGACACAGCCCACGGGGAAAGCGCTGAACCGAACAGGATTGTCTGCCTAAGGTGGCTCAAGGATTGAAGTTTTCAAATACATAAAGGCTGCTGCAGAAAATCAGGGGGAACGTAATAGAGTATTTCTGCTCTTTTATCAGTTTACATTAGCACAACTCTGTTTATTTACAGGAAGTCATTCCCGACTTATGTTTGTGTAAGTGAGAAGGGAAAATCAAGCATTTGTACCACTAATTAGTCGACATTTGTGTAGTGAGAGAAAGAATACCTTTGCCCACAGGATAAATTTAAACAGATACTAGATGAGTGTCTCTGTGCACCATTATTAATAGTGTAATTGTGGCAATAATTTAATATGCATCTCATTTATTCCCTCACTGCTCTCTATGCCACTCCATCCCTGCGAACCGGCCGCACTTCGTGCTGCCCCTCACCACTCCTGCTGCTTGGCTACACTTCCCAGTCACCCATTCCTTCATTTCTGCTTGCTTTGCATTGAAAGGTGCCAAATGACAGACACTCAAATACATCCAGGCCGTCGTATACTCCCTCACACTTCAGCATAGATTGTCTTCTGCTCGGGGAGATGCCGAGTTCCAAATCCAAAACATGGAGCTTGGGATCTTTCCAAGCATTTTTGAAGAATTAACTGCACAGCAGCCCTTCTGCTGCTTTGAAAAAACTGCATCCTCATGTATTTTTACCTACGTTGGCAGGGCAGCAAGTGGCACGAAATGCTCACATGTAGCTCACACGTAGCTCACATCTAGCACAGCCATACAGTGCCAGAGACAACAACTCGGTTTGTTCCACAGCTAAGAGGTTAAAATACTCCATGGAATTTTTTTAAATAAAAATTAAAAAAATTTTTTTTAACAGTACTTGCTAGCAAAAGGGGCTGAGTGATGCTGGCACATCTGTGAGATTAATGGTGTCATGCTTCAGTGCTGATGCATGATAAAATCCTGTCAGCTCAGTCACAGAGCAGGCAAACCAAAAATTAGATGAACACAACTGCAGGATGGCTAAACGTGGGCAACACTGCCGTCCCCAAAGGGTCCCCAGCGGTGACTCAAATCGTGGCCTGCAGGTGATTTGCACAGAGAGACACTTGAAATTACATGTTGGGACCACAATCTCTGCAACTAATTTAATTATCCTTGGGACCTCTATGATCTAGTCCAGAAAAAAAAAATCTTAGGGTTGACTTTGAAATGTGAATAATGTTGATTTGTCACAGATGGAGCTCAAAGCCCATTAGTGCTTTCGACTGCAGAGCAGATGCCGGCGCCTGGCCCTGCCTTGGGCTGCTGCTGCCCGTGGGGCTCCCCGGGCCCGGTTCCCAGGCCGCAGCGGAGGGCAGCGCCGTGCTGCGCAGCACCGGCCCTTTCCCTTCTGCGCCTGGCCCTGCCTTCGGCCGCTGCTGCCCGAGCTGCATTCCTGGGCCTGGATTCCCAGGCCACAACGGCGGGCAGCGCTGGGCCGTGCAGCGCTGGCCCTTTCCCTGCTGCTCGGAGCGGAGCAGCCGCCGCTGCCGCTGCAGGACCAGCTCCCCATGGGTCCGTAGGGAGCGGAGCTGCAGCCTGGGAGCGCAGCAGCGCCCGCGCAGGCGCATCCCGGGCACTGCCCTCTCTGAGGAGTGCAGGCAGCTTGGAAATAATGCGGCTGATCCATCATTTTAACAGCTGGCAGTACTAGAGTACTGTCAGCTCTCCAGGAACCGGCCCCATAAAAGTGCTCCATTAGCCTATTTGTAGATTAGTTGCTGGAGAACAAAGCTGCTGTATGTCAAGCGTTCTCCAAGTGGACCAAGGTGAATTGCAGTTTTGCCTGCAAAGGCTTTTCCTTTAATGGGGAGCATCTAAAGAGCAAATAGATTCTGCACAACAAAACCTGCGCTAATGTGACAACTTGCTGAGGTAATAGATACGCACCAGAGGCAGAGCTGCTGCTGCGTGAAGAAGATTTGGGGGGAGAAATGCTACGGGTGCGTGTTCATATATGGTTTGCATATGGAAATGGTTAGTTCCTCCTTAAACCTAAAAAATATGTATCTTGGAAGCGCATTATGTAAGTAATATCTTGGAGCTTGATTACAGATAGTGTTTTATGCCACAAACAGTTAAGTGCAAGCAGCCACTGAAGTACATGGGATTATCATAATAACATTAGCAGCACTGGTTTATATTCTACCTTTCATCATTATAGAAGAATACTGCCCTTGGGGGATACATGTGAATAGCCCTATTTATTACCCTTTAAAATGTGTTAAAATAGTTCAAGGTAATTATCCCTGCAATTTTATTTGCCCGTCTTGTAACACTTCTCCTTTAACATCAGGGTTTTCTCCTTTTTTTCCTTGGCAAAGTCTGGCTGTTTACTGGACTTTTCAGTTGCAGATAATAAAGTGAAGTCAGATGAGGAGGAGGTGGAAGGATTAATACTGCCCTCTGATGCAACAACTGTCTTGTTAAAAAGCAATAAATAGCTGTTTGGCAGTAATTATCCCACTTTCAATCTGTAAAAAGCAGTAAAATATAAGATGCAGCTGGCAAATGGTGACACTGCGACTGAGCTGGTTAAACTCAGGACCAGAATGTCAAAGGTGGATTTAGACACCCACAACATGTGGAATGGGCTATCCATGTGGTTTATCAGAAGCGTTAAACAAGTTACTTGATGAACTACCACCAAGGTCAATAAGTATCCAAACTAAAAGGAGTGCATGAGTGTTAAAGTGACTGTACTGTCAGCTGTCTGATCTCACGGTAATACTGATTAAATGTGCCATCAGTCCCAGAGGGTCCTTTTATTCTTACCTTAACATTCAGAGTATGTGTAGTTACACAAGTGCAGATGAATGTATGGCAATGCCTGCCCTAGGAATGCAGAGAGGGAGATGCCAGAGCATATTGCCAGTCCTTCCCTACCTCACCTGGCTATGGAAGGAGGGTCGCATAAAAACATGTTTGACTGATACACAGATAAAGGTGGCATCATGAGTGAGAGTCAGGTTCCCAAGTCTGTGGGAAGATGGTAAAGCCCAAGAATAGATTAAGCAGGGCTTTGAAAATGAGGAGGAGACTGCTATTTGAAAAGGGGAACTAAAGCAGGAGGTCATAGAAAAGAATGATGTGGTCAAAAGAATAGAGAAGATGAAATCTGCATGACACTTTAGTTGGATAAAGCGGCTCCATAAATCTGGAGGATGCTGAGTGATGTGACCCACAGGAAAGGGGAGGAGAAAGGCAGTTCTTGAAAGCCTTCCCAAAGGCTGCACCCACCGTGACCACGGCGCAGAAGCAAGGCAGAAAACCTGGAGATACCTCGTTCTCCAGCCTGACGTAGAACCGAAGAACACTTTGATGGAGGATTTGAGTCCCTCTTATGAACCAGCTAATAGAACTGAAGAAATAGGAGATAGCTCTTCCACAAATACTGATCGGACTCTACTTCAGTTCTGCATTCATTCTTTTTTTTTTTTTTAGACATTAGCATCTGAACACTCAAGCTTCAGTAGCAAGAATGTACAGAAAGAGCAAAGTTCCAGCTGAAATTTAGCTGTCCAAATTGCATTTTGCAAATTCATAGTTTGCTTCTGGCATGTATGTTGTAGGTGCTGTTCTAATACTTCAGATGGTAAAATTAGAAAAAAAAAAATTGTTCAAATTGCAATAAAGTAACCAAATCAGCACTGATGCTGTCTGACTTTATAATGAGAAGGATTAGGAATGGAAAACAACACCACTTAAAGTGGGAAGAAGGAGCTGGAATGATTTGTTGCATCGGTGGCAGTGTCAGGGGTTCGCAGGTGGCAGGACATCTCCTTGTGCTGCGTTCTCCACACTCGTGAAGAAGAGCTTGCACAGCACAGAGTACTTGACACAAAAGACAAGTACTTAGGAGTAAAACAATTCTCTTCTTCCTTCTCTGCTATCATCTTGGTGTTAGTTCTTGGGGGAACTTCTCCTCCCAGGCTTAGGCTCATTGCTTTTAACTTAATGACACGGGGTGCTGAGCACACGTGGTTACTGCTGGGTAGGAGAGGAAGTTGTGGGAACCCCTTTGAGAGTGAGTCCAGGAAAATCAACCTCAACATCTGGCCGCCCAGAAATGATTCTTTACCCCCCTCAAATAGACTGAGTGATAGTCCCAAATCTTACAAAATCAAAGGTCATGTGGTTTTGATATGGCTGTTTCTGTTGCTATTCTTCCCTTTAAGGTGCTTTGTCTCTCACGTAGTCAGCAAAGGGAGGAAAATTAACTCTGTGACTGTCTCATGGCTTTGGCAAAATTAGGAGAAAGCCCCGCTGGAGCTTCACTGCCTCTTGCTGCTTATGGGCCTCTTTGGCTACACCAGTTCTCCTCTGAACCTTCAGATGTTCTCATAGTTTAATAAGGGGCCATAAAATGAGGATCTCTATTTTTGCTGCTTCTCAAATTATTTTAACTAAACCGTTTTCTCATCTCATGAGTTCACAACGTCTGCTTGAGCCCCCCCTGCTGTGAGTGATTTTGTTAATCAAGTGAGTAATGGTGTGGTGGAAGGTGAGCAGAATTCCACCTTTGAGTTCCAGCCTCAGCACGATGAGCCTTTAAACAGCCAAATTCAGGAGGAAAATGTGGAGCTAGGATAAAGGGACAAATGGGATGAGTCATATGGGAGCAGGGCAGGACGGGGGCTTCTCACCTAGTGTGTGACAGCAATTTTGCTGACCCCAGCCCATCCCAGCCTGAGTCAGCCCCGAAATCACCGGAGGGGCCTGAATACAGACATACAGTCACTTGGGGTTATTTTTATTGCCTTTTGGCTTTGAAGTCTTTATGCAGAGACTCTGTTTTTGCCCTGATTTCATATCTGCAGTTTCTCTCTGGAGTCAGGAGGGATAGAAACTTGGCTTTTCATTAGGAAAAAGAAAAAGACTGAATGTGGCAAGTCACATACAGTCTCTCGGTGCCAGCAACTGGC